>CANHQG010000832.1:0-14007 GCA_947462335.1 Harmothoe impar | reverse complement strand
TTACTTGGGGCACTTTGGCCTGTTTTCCGCACAAAGAAACTTAAGGTGGGTCGCTACCTCTTGAATATGGACACACTGCGCAGGTATCTGTGCATATAGCTTTAATGGCTTAGAATGAGCTGATATGTAATCACTGGGTACATATATATGCTGACTAAGCAATATCCAAAAATTAGACGATTTTGAGGAAAATTGAGCTTTATATTGGACTTTGAATATTTGATATATTTGTAGCAGATAATACTTGCTATTTTTGACATAAGCTAAAAAATTGGAATTATTAATCAATAAATCCTTATCTAGATTGCTACAAATGCCATTCCATTGCTTGCAGTAACCAAAGGTATGAAGAACAACCATTTTATACCCTGATTCTTGCCATTTTACCCAACATTTTAGGCATTAAATATAAGATTTTGACGATTTTTGCACTATTTTTTAACTTCAAAGGCCAAAAAACCTAAAAATATGCCCGGGACTCCCTATCAAAAGCACTTCTATATGTTAGCAAATGATCTTAACTATTTTTCGAGAGATTAAAAAAAAATTCTGTTAACTTTGAATACTATTTTTAGCTAATAAAGCTACAAAATAATGAAAATTTGTTCCTATTCTTTCCGGAAACATCATATTTTTACCCAGAATGCCATTGCATACAACTGTTAAAATTAATTTTGCAGTAAAGTGAAACATATATGCGTTTCACATGTGAAGTTTTACATTTCTGTGCATAATTGTTGATATGAAAAAAAATCATGGAAGTTTTCACTTTTTTTTCTATATTTTTGTGAAAAATGAAAATACTTTAATTTTTCAAAATTCTTTAACTTAAAAAGTAGCTCGGGACCCCCCATTTTTCTTTTCATTTTCCTATTCTTTAAGATCTAGACTGCATGTAGGAAAAAAATAGAGATATTCTGTTTACTTTGATCAAAGGGTAGCGACCCACCTTAAAACCTGAGAGTGGTACGGGACTATGCTGATTTGCCTATTTCTCCTAGTCCTCCCTACTGACTCTTTGTATTCCATGTATGCAAACTGGCCAACTCCATTCTACTCAAATCGTTAGGAAATATGTCGCTATAATAATATATGGCAGGGGCTTACCCTTCTTTAGGTGCTAAACCCATGTTGTGTAATTAGGCCTGCTCAATAATTGGGCGCATCTGAATAGAAGTTTAAAAGAGGGACTCCATGAGAAAACAAATATGGCCGCTCAAGATAGCAACACCTACTTTTCAGGATAAAGATGGTATCCATACAGACAGTTTTATGGCTTAAAATGTTTTCCCATACCTTCTCAGTTCTGATCGTCATAGTTGCTAAAACCATGAAGACAGGTATGCACACATTCTTTTGCCATTATCCATGAACGTCCCCACGCCGCCAAGAAGTCCCAAACCTCCCCGTCAAAAAAACAAAGAAAAAGCTTAAAAGAAATAAGACCCCCTGGGTGACTGAATGTCAGCGTCCCTTCCCGGCGTCCTCCCCCTCTTAGCACCGGAAGTAGAGGGTGACGTACCTACGGCACGTGTCATAGGACCTCCCGCTGGTATCTACGTCTTTGTGTACCCTGGCGGAATAACTCCACTCCTCGACCCCATATCTATCCCCAATCTGGTCCCATGCACTCTCGGCCTAAGAAAGAGTGTTCATGTTGCCCTACATAAAAGCATTTTCGGTCTTTTTGAAATAACTTTTTTTTAAAGGCCAATTCCCTTTAAAATGTGCTATAACCAGATAAAATTATACCCCCTCTTCTTATAAAGAGCACAAAGAGAATTGACCTCCCTGTATGTCTTTATTCATTTTAGACCATGTTAGCTACCCCATCAGAACAAGTCTTTTTTCCGTGGCCTCATCCATGCACGTGTGTGACTTCCTGGTACCGGCAAATGACACCAGCCGGAGCCACGTGCCGCTTTCTGGGTGGTGGAGCGGGGTTGACTGGGTGGGTGGGGGGGGGGGGGGGCTCTAGTTCTATATCTTCCTGGTACTGATAGCTGAGAGGAGATATCAGTGACTCCTGTCTTAATTCCTGGACAAAGACAAAATGAGATGGATACAGAGTGTGAGACTGGGGGAGCAGGGTTATAAAGTTGTCTCAGAAAAGGTGTGATTTTCCTGCCGTACTTATAGCAAGCCCTAATAAGGGCGGGCCCACCATCACTTTTATTTCCATGATATAATTCAACATGTTTAGAATTTTATGTAGTTGTTTCCGGTACGACATTTTTCTGTTTTAATTTTTTTTAAATGTATGTAGATCTTTGCTATATGTTGACCCATTGAAGAGAGATGCAACCTCTCTAACTAAGAAGCAAAGTTTTCTTTCTGCAAGATTCTAATCTATAGCATCTTGAAACACAGCTCTAATGGACATAGTAATACCTAGAATATTTTTTGTCTTTATTCAAATTCTAGGACTTGAGCAAGTCTAAGTAATACCTAACAAGCCGAGTAAGATTATACCACCTAGACCCTCCCCCACTCCCACCCCCACAAACCCCCAGTATGTCCTAGAGCTATCATGTAAGTGTGTCTACTACACTAATACCTGACATAGCTCTAACTCCTCTCAACACCACCAGGGGGCACTGCCTGCCTGTTGACCTTCACCTGACCTTGACATCGACTCTGTGTGACCCTGACCTTGACATCGGTCCCTGCACTCCCCCAGCAGATGGCCTGTGAGTGTGAGACATCTGTCTTTACACTCTTCTGGCAGATGTTTTGTGTCTGGTCTAGTTTGGAAGAAGTTGTTGGTTGGATTTGTTGTTTTTGCTAATGTCCTGTGACTCCTGTGGGCACACAACGTTAGACCAAGACCAACATTGGATATTTTCAGCTTACATGAGCATGACAGGGGTACTAAGGTAGATTCATCTTGAGTCGGACACATAGGCTATCCAAGCTGGTGAATTTATCCTAAATCAGAGATCCTCTAGCCCCTGCCTAAATGAATGATGCGGGTGTTGTAGTGACTTTGCGCTCTCTGTCTCTGTATTTTATCTCCACATTAAACAATATAAGTCTCCCTGCCGTTTCGGACTTGTGATTTCTTTTTTGACATGATAGATTTAGATCACATCAATTTCTTCAATTCAATTCAATTTTAATTTTGCAATTAGGGTTTAAAAAATGTCTGCAACAGCTACGGCAACATCCACTTGGCAAAGCAATGAAGAGTTCTCGAAACATTGGCCGCCAGAAAAAGAAATTCGCTCACTTAAGCCTGGGTTATTGCCATACGTGTACCAGTGTGTGTCTTTATGGTACATACATACAATTAGGATACTTACATGTATATATCTATAGCCCCAGGGTAAATTATTGCATTTAGCAGGTGTTTGGTATATGTCACACATTCTCCATGTACCTCTTGCGTTACCATGCCGACCAACGTGTTAGTGACAATATTACCATGTACAATGTGTAGGAAGTGAAGTGAGGTCCATAAATTATGTAATACTACCATGACTGAACACTAGCGACACCTACAGTGTTGTGACGTCACGTAACAAGGGGAATAATGGGCGTTTAGTGATGATTTCTTAGCAACGCATAAAAAGAAATGTGTGGGACACTGACATCTTTGTGGCTCCCTGAGGTGACCCTTGATGAGGGCAGGGGGCAAGTCACATGTCAAATATATGAAATGTGCATTTTATCTGCCACTCCCATATCCAATGTCAACTCTAAAAAACCATGTCATGCCCCACCCCTTATATCCTTTCCCCCATGTCTAAAGCACCACTGTGCCATGTACTGATGTTGAATTTAATGCATGGTCCAGACGTATGGTGAAGTGGGCTGGGGGAAGGCAGACAGGGAGATCCACCCTGGAATCAGGCGGTGAGGGAATGAGACAGGGATGGGGATAGGCATACAGAGGGTACACAGAGGAGGAATATGGATATGCCGGACAGAGAGAACAGTCAGGCAAGGATGTAATGCAGGGAGTAATGAGAAGGGAGTCTTCATGGTCAGAGGACTGGGTGGAATTCTGATGAAGCTTTATGACATAGACCCCCTTATATATCTCCACCGTATTAGGAGTATTAGTAGGGGGGGGGTGTTAAATGGCTAATTTTGTCGTACGGTTTCAGGGACAGGCTCAAACTATGCATTTGGGACCCAAAACTCGGGAAATCACAAAAAAAATAATTTCGGACCCCTGTGACCCCCCCGTACATGGGGTCCGAAGATCGGCCAAATAGTGAGAAAACAGCCCAAATTCAGGCTTTCAGATTCCTACTCAAACCTCACCATGCCTTCATGAAAATGGTCAGAAACCTTCATTTGGGACCCAAAGAGAGCATTTAAAGGCATATTGTTGTGATTATAGGAGTGTTTGCCCCTCTGGGAAGGGGGTGCGTCCATGGTAAAATACCGATAAATCAGCTTTTTTGAAGGCATTTGCTCCTATACAATCAGGTCCCTATACTGCCATAAAACATCATCATGAACCATTCTGGAGGGCCCTCTGTTTCTATTAACTAAACCCTATGACCCCAAACACCCCCCCCCCCCCATAGCATGCACCAATAGCCATCAGATAACTCCCTTCCCCCCTCCTCCCTCGCCTCTATATTACACTGTACTCAGAATGTCAGGATCTTTTAACATCAATAGTCATCCACAGAAACCTTAGCCTGTCTTGGGAGTAAGACAGTGGTGTGTTTAAAAGAGGGGTGGGGGATATGGAAGGGGCCCAGACCTCCTCCCTTACCCTATCAGACATAAGAGGAGGCCTACCTCAGTCCATCTAAGAACTCCAACCATCAGACCTCTTATAATTTATTTATCATACATGCATGAATGGCTTCACCACCTCAACAGAAAACTGATAAGGGACCCAAAGAGACTATTACAGGTTATATTCTTGTGATTGCATGAATATAACCCAAATTTTGGAGGGCCTTTGCTTTAATATATTTGAATTGTGAACATATTAAAATGACTTTATATCAGATAGATAATACCCTTTTCAAAGGTCTCTATATTCATTTTGAGTTGCCCTACCAATGATCACAGCCCCTCCCCCCCTCCATTCTATGCCTAGTACCTCACCCCATGTGTATTCATGGTCAAGATGACTGCTTCATGTTATTACACTTATTATACATAGTAATTCTATAATAGTTATAGCAGAGATCTAATATTAACATCACTAATCACCTGATACTACAATAAATAAAAACCCTGACTCTCCTCCTTACCCAAGTGGTTAAATGCATAGAATGATGGATGGTAGAGGGGTGATGGGGGGAGGGAGCCTGCAAATGACTCCAAATAAGGACTGGTGTCCATACCTCTTAGTCTACACCTTGCATGGTTAGTATCCTAGACATAAGACAAGAGATAATTATTTAATTCAGTTGTCTGAGGTGTTAAATAAATACTCTGAACCCTAAATATTATTGGAGCCAATAATAAACCCTGCAATTATATTATGGGGAGGGGTAGGTAACCCTGATACCTCAGTTGCAATGCTAAAGATCAGATTTTGTCAAAGACGGGCATACATGCAGCATCTGAGGGTGCTGCTATAATATTCAGATATATGAAAATATAACATAGGCATGGTGCTTGGTAGATCTATGCCATCCCCTATCTGGGGTAAAGGGTAAGTTGGTAGAACCTAATATCAAACTTTGAGGACAGATGAATGCATATCTTGATATTAAACCAAATATTGAACCTAAATTTTACTTGAAGTACAGTATCCCTCTACTAGCTGTAGTAGATACACCTACCAGGGTGATCTCAAGGACCCAGCTCACTCATTTTTTTTTTTTTTTTTGGGGGGGGGGGAGCTCTTTTAACCACACCACTATCCCACATGGAGGGAGGGTTGGGCTGATGGTTGTACTGAGTATTATGGAGCAGAGGTTGGGGGGGGGGGGGGTTATTTCATGCCTGTTAGTTTGTTGTGAGGGTGGGGATGGGTGGAGGGGTGTCATAGGGGGTGGTTAACAGGAACGGGGAGCCCTCAAGAAAGGTTCAAACTATCAGACAGGTCTAATGTTAATACATTATTTCAGTATCTATAGGGTAATATAGAGGCGAATGGGGGGGAGAGTTATCTGATGGCTATTGGTGCATGTGGGGGGGGGGGGGGGGGTCATAGAGGGGAGTTAACAGAAAGAGGAGACCCTCCAGAAGGGTTTAATCTGCCTGATTAGGTGTCCTGATGATGTTTTATGGCAGTATAGGGATGTGATTGTAAGGAAGCAAATGCCTTCAAAAAAGCTGATTTATCGGTATTTTACCGAGGACGAACCACCACCCCAGAGGGGCAAACACCCCTATAATCACAACAATATGACTTTAGATGGTCACTTTGGGTCCCATATGAAGGTTTCTGACCATTTTCATGAAGTGATGATTTGATTTTAGAAGGAATCTGAAAGCCTGAATTTGGGCTGTTTTCTCACTATTTGGCCGATCTTCGGACCCTATGTACGGGGGGGTCACGGGGGTCCGAAAAAAATATTTTTGTGATTTCCCGTGTTTTTGGACCCAAATGCATAGTTTGAGACTGTCCCCGAAGAAAAGTAGATTTATCACCCCCCCCTAGTATTAGGACAAGGCTGTCTATACTGTAGCCCTGTGTGCATACACAGTGCTGTATTACCATATACCATAACACAAAATGGATAGAGATACATTATATATTACTTTTTATGTTTAACATATATAACCTCAGTGGTAATATCTTTGACCCGTGACTAAAACTTCTTATCATGAGTAAATAATACTAGAAGCCTTTGTTTTCTTCCCTTCCCTGAAGAAAAAGCATAGTTCCGTGGCAATAATATCCGTTGTCGTTATGATGCATATCATATGCCGATTCTACAAGGTTGGTCAGCGAAGAGCCGTCATGAGGCCAAAAAAAATAAAAGGTGTGTTTCAGGCAACCCGACCCTAGTTTCAAAAAAAGGCCGACCCTAGCATTTTTTTCTGATTTTGGAGAATTTCTTCTTTTTTTTTTGCAAAACATTCATATTTTTCGGAAATTTTAGCAATTTTTTGGTCAGGAAAAACAGATCACATGCCTAATTAACTGTCCAGCCTCAGGAAATTGCTTATTAACAAAAATGCCCAATAATTTCATGATATTCCTATTTATAGTAAGAATCGGTGAGTCGTCTTGATGACCCGCGAGTCGATATGGCAGTCCGCGACTCATTCAAGGTACCTCCAACATTCAAAAAAAAAAAAGGAGTATGAATGAAGCCCTTGTGAGTTTACTCGTCAGTGCTATAGAGACTTCTTGTTGGGAAAAGGGAGAAAAAGAGTCAGCCCTTTTTTTGCAACAAAAAAAGGGAAGAAAACCCCATTGCGTTACTATAGCACTGTATATAGGGCCTATAGTAAGGCCACCTTTTTGTGATAACTTGGATTACGGGCTTTTGGCTCCAACTTTTTGGAAGGGCAGAGGGGGGAAAAAAAGCTGCCCTATGGGCGGAGCCGGATCAAAAATTTCGCGAAGGGCAGAGAAATAAAAAAAAATTAAAAGGCATGGAAACCCTCATTTTGGGGTTATCTAAGGAAGATATGTTAAGTAATATCCCCAATCTGAAAGGCCTTATTCCACCTTTTGCTGGTCAACATGTATTTCTTTTTTTTAAAGGAAAATTTCCAACAAAAAAAATCTCGAAGGGGAAAGGTAAAACATTAAAATTAAACTTCTTTCTTTTTTGCAAAATGCCAAAAATCTCAGAGGCGGATTCGTAATCCAAGTTATCAAAATAAAACGGCCTAAAGGGAGTCCACAAACACGTCCACAACCACCCACATCTAGACGGACCCACACATAACCCACCCCTGGGTGGCACTTGGACCCCTTGCTGGTGGCATGGAGGCTGAGGTGTAGGAGTGAGGGAGTTCCCCTCTATTAGAATATAGACGTGTGTGAGCTAGGTCCGGGTTCATACTGATACATGTTCTACACACCCAATCAGCAGCTCACAGTTGTCTCAGCTCACTTGGATTATGCTCAATTAGAGCAGTCTTAAACTCCCCCACCGCCCTTATTTATAGGGCTGAGTACCTGTCATTCCTCCACTGCTACTGTTGCTGGAGGGGTTCTGAGATTTGTGCCTTAAATGCCAACATGAATGCAACATTGGTGAGTGTACTCGCCAGATCATGCCGATCCGTTGGGAGTGTATCAACCTATTAAGGTATGATACGGCCCTTAAAGGGTTAGCAGGAATCTCAGAAACACTGACCCAGATTCTCATGGATGGATCTCAAGAGCCCCATCTGAGTTCCTATTATACAGTAGTAGCATGTCCTTCACACATGAGTGGGTTTCTGTGGAGGCTGGTGGCAACTGAGGCCAAATTTAAAAAAAGGTTTGCTTCAGGTCACCCCACCGACCCTATTAAAACAGGGCCGACCCCACATTTTCTAATGCAATTTTGAAGGAATTTTTGTATTTTTTACCCTTTCTAGATCAATTTTAGGGTTTGCAGAGAGGCTGGCTAGTACATTCATGTTTAAAAAAAAGATGAAATAAAAAAATAATCCGACCTACGTGACAGTACCGACCCTACATTTTCCTCCCATGTTACCTGAAACAAACCTTCTTTTTGGTCTGAGGGGAACCATCGCTGCATGCAGCCACTTGATGTGTTTTCTGCTGATCCATGTGACTGGTCCTGAGTGTCTTTTTAGTGTTTGGTGTGATGAAAGGGAGCGAGTCAGTGAAGGGTTGGTGAGATGGCTGGTCTGTGTGTCGGGGGGGGGGGGGGGGTGCATGGGAAGGGGGAGCTTAATGATGGGTCTATAGAATTCAGAAATTGTGAGACCAGATTTCAAAGCTAGAGGCCCTGTAGGCCTACATATATGTATATCTAATAGGACGGTTTGGGTGACTTGCATGCCACGGTTTGGTTCCCTAGTGTCATTAGGCCTACAGCTAGATTCAATGAGTATTTTTGTGTATGTGCCTAGTCATATTACATTGGTTTTACATTTGTAGCTCCCAACAGATTCTTAAACTTTGACGTCCCTGTGTAACCTTGATATATAGTCCTAGTATATATGGGAGGCTATTCTTTGATCTGGAATTTTTTTAACCAAATATTAAACACCAGCGGAGGGCTAGGACATAGGACTTCACGCCTTGCTTATTTCTGTGTAGACTCACATAACCTTACAGCTGTGGTTCAAAACAGATAGACAATGGTTATGTGAGGCTAACTCAAAATATGACTACTGTAGACTGGCAGGCACCCTATAAGGTGCCAGCCAGTTTCCTGTGGTTATTTTGAGTTAGCCTCTCGTAACCATAGTCTATCTATTACATACCCTACATTATTCCATTTGTGTTCTGTGGGCGCTTATTTATAAATGTATAGGGATAGGTCTAGGCTACACATCAAACCTATTCAAACCTTACTGGAATCTCAGCAATGAGTGGACTGGTTATGTTCTAAACTCCTATAAGTATCCAAAGAGGACTTGTTCTCAGGGAATACCATTGAATGTTTCTACATTTCTTTTTGGCAAGAAGCTTTCTTTCCAGCGCATGTTTATAAGTAGGCCTAGTATCAGTGTCAGTGCCAGTATTCTTGAAAACATTTATATAAAAAAGGGGAGTTCATACGCCTCTATATAAAGGGTGATGTATTCTCTAAACATGAGTCAGGCCCTTATAGACAGTATAACTTTCAGGGGTTGCCTGAGTTCCATTGACTGAAAGAGGAAACTTTGACCTATAAAATCTGTCAGGTTGGTTGGTTCCCAGCATGGCTGTATATAGACCATTATATACCATTACACTGGGCACCAACGTAACCCTATGATGTAGCTACCAGCAGTAACAATGATGGTACATTAGCCACCCATGTTACAACAAGAGACACTGCAGGCCTAACCATATTTATGTAGACCTACCTATAGTATAGTAGGCCCCTACATGTAGGCCTATGTATATGTGTGGTATGTTCTAATAGGCTTATGCTTTGAGAGCGACCAAACTATCAACATTAAATAGGCCTGCGTCCTTGCTAGAGGGCGCGGGGGTCACAACCGACCCCCCCCCCCCCCCCCCACACCCTCCAGTTTGAAACAGTGACAATTAAGGGGGAGGATGGGCGGGGGGTGGCATCAAAAGTGATCACAAATCAGTGACATGAGTTTTGAACATTACTATAACCAGGGCTGAACCCATGCATTATGATTATGACAGGTTCTGTACTACAGCATGTTACATCATGACGACCTACTAGACCTACATGTAGGCCTCTAGCCTAGGTAGACAGGTCATCCTGGGGTATAAGTTTTTATTTTTCATTTCAGCTGTTCAATAGACAATACATGTAGGTCCTACCAAACAGGTCTAGGTAGCCTAGGCCTAACTTCTTCAATTTTGTAAATTCTTAAGCCTATGGCCAAAAAAAAAAAAAAGGTTTGTTTCAGGTCACCCGACCGACCCTATGTAAACAGGGCCGACCCTACGTTTTTTTATGCAATTTTGAAGATTTTTTTTTATTTTTACACTTTTTGGGGGTAAATTTTAGGTTTTCAGAAGTTTTGAAAAAAATCTTCCATTTTAATACGTTTTTTGGGGTCAACTTTAGGGCCATGTAAAAAAAAAGAAAAAAAGTAAAAAAAAAAAAAATCCGACCTACCGACCCTAGAGTTTCATCCCATGTTACCTGAAACAAAACCTTTTTTTAATTTGGCCTATCCTTTTGCCATATTAAATGAATATCCTCATTCATGACTGTTTCATGTTATCCTTTCAGGTGAGTGGACCATTGTTGATTCTACTATATTGTAGATACCATCTGGTTACCTTCAGGTAAGGTATGTGCTATGTTTATATCCTGAGCTTCAAAAGCATTTTTGGCACACCTAGGTTTCGCCGGGTTTCGAACCCAGGACCTTTCGCGTGTGAGGCGAACGTGATAACCACTACACTACGAAACCTGCCCCGCCGGTGTTTTCATTCCAGCTTGGCCGTGGATCAATGCACCAAAACGCTCAAGATATAGCTGTATGTTATCTGTTTATCTGGGGTTTAAAGTACACTATACGCACCAATGGATAGGCACATACCCACTTGACAATAGAGACCTTTAGCAAAGACGTAAAAGCTCATAAAACGCAGACGTAGCAGTGCTGAAGGCATAGGATACGTCTATATTACGTCCCTATTACTGTTGTGCACCACGTGTTATTTCTGTCCAGACCTTTATCTTAAATAGGGGACTAGTCCTACTTAAATATGCCTACATATTAAGGCATAGCCTATACCAAGTACAAGCAGACTGTTTAAAAACAATCTACCTGTATACATGCACTTGTAAAATCCACGGTCGGCCTAGGCTATGTTGTAGCCTCTATATGTGCATTAAATATATCTTTTATTGCAGAGAATTGTTATAGGCTACATTCAACCGTCAATTAGGGATTTAATAATATAGCCTAATACCTGGCCTAGAGTATATATGTATACAGGCCAACATATTTACATTCTATACACTGAAAACCCTATGTTAAAATAAGTACTCACTAGTGAGGACTTTTGGGTGATCATTTTGATTGGGGCGTGGGGGAGTACCCGGGTGATCTTTAAAGTGATCACAAGTGAGGACCTAGGTCATCAATATGATCACCCTTTTGACCCAATGGTAGAGCATGCTTGGTTGTCAATGGGAAGACCCTGTGTAATCAATTTGATGACTGCCTTTAATTTTCAAATTCTTCTCGTTATAAAATTTTGTCTACCAATATTAATATAATTAACCCCCTCCCGATCATCAACTTCAATCATTGGGCCTTTTTTAAGAGTATGTTTCAGTCCTCATAAAAAGCCATGTAAAACAGATATGTATAACTGATGGCTGTCAATCTTCACACTTCTAACCTTGGTTTCAGACACATAAATGGTGTCTTTGTGTACAGATATTTATAGTTTAGAAAGTTGACCTAATTTTCAAACAAATCACTTGATTCTAAACTGTGATAATTGTCTTCATATATCCTCTGACTTGTAAACATGTATGACCAATATTACTATAGGGTTTAATCAATAGATGACATGGAGCAGGGGCTATGTCTTACATTGTTGTATAGTAGGTCCCTCTAGTGTCAAAATGATGTCCTCAAAATGATCACATTTCCTTATTAATCTGATCACCTAAGGGCATGATCACCCTAAGTCCTCTGTAGTGAGTACCTTCATATGAGCCTGGGTTTTCAGTGTACCAAAATGTATGTATCACATTAGGATAGGGTCCACAGTATGGCGCAGGTATCGATTGGGGGTTATATTTGACTCCGGGTATTTTACCCGCTAGTAGAATAGACCAATGGCCCTAAAAGAAGAATAAACACGGGGCGTGTGATGCACCAGTTGCACCGTACCCATGCACCCTGCGTCCCCTTATATGTAAGAAGTATATCACAAAGTGGCCCTGCGCCAGGCGTGACGTCATCACTGGGCAGCCCCAGTCAGGGGGGTCATGTGACAACACAGGTGGTGGGGCATCACTACACCCCGGGCTCCCCCCCCCCCCCCCACCACCACCACACACACTCACTTTAAGGACGGTATGATACCTTACTGCATCACGCTCTTGGTCGTCATGATACATGAATGCAGCCCTGGCAAGTAGGCGATCACTAAAGCATCATGCCGACCCTACTACGGTACGTTGCGACACAACGGTGAGTTACTCGCTGGGGCTGCATTGGTGCATCATGACAACAAATGTCATATCATAGTGACATCTGGTTAATACTTGTCCTGGTGTCATTATCGCCCGGACATTGGGGTAATGTCTGAGATGCCACTTTTCACAATTGTGTAGGAATTCCTGCTTTTTCCTATAGGCCTAGAAATCTCTGTATTGCATTACGATAATAAACCTCAAAAGTTGACCCAAAATCATAAAGTTTCCTGCATTTTGTCAACTATGGAGCACTTGGCATCTCTTGGTATGGCAGGTCCACCCAGTAGACCTGCAGGCCTCTAGCCTAGTCCACCCTAAAGCAGGTTACCAAGGCAATAGGTGTGTGATGAATCACACCTGGATCCGCTGACAGCTCCAGCCCCAGCAGTCCCAGGGTAGAGCCAAGACCTACTGGTGGTGGGAAGCGGCATGGGGCTAGATATGATCAGTGGTGGTTGGGTTTTGTTGATTTTTAGTTGTGGATATGCAGTAGCCCTATTGCACTGAGGATGGTCAAAGACATACATACACCGATATAGTTTTAAAGCTGACACAGCCCAGTGCATCCTACGCTCCCTTGCACGCTATATGTATGGTGAGGTACGATCATGGTGATCAAAATGTATGAGAGAGAAAGTACACCCCTACACCTTTACATATGAATTCTTACATAGGGCTTTGTATTGCTTTACTGGAATGATATCACAAAGAAATGTGAGCGTCACTGTCGCGTCAGACATTGCTTTACACTTTAAGATAAATCCTGGCGACAGTGGCACTCATATTTCTGTGTGCGATTGTATATTAAACTGTACATGATTGCCAGCGCCAAATAACCAATGGCAGTGCTTTATGCTAGCCTATACATGTACTGGTTCTGAATAGTCCCTAGCCTAGGCCTAAATATACCAAACCACGCCGGGCCCCCACCATGGCCCGCTTTCTAACGTACGGGAAGGTCTCATTCTTTATACGTCAATATTCATTGGTACTCAGATCGGAATTGAATCAGGCGATCCTCGCCTACTATTGCCACCCACCCCCATCTAAACAGCATCTGGCAAAAAAAGCAGTAGGTTGGGAGATGGACGATAATGGGGGCATTCACCCGCACTGACAGGGTTAAACATGAATCGACCCTTTCAGCAGACCAGACTGATTTAATGTGTTATGTCCTTTGTCGTCATCATGCATGAATCCAGACTTAGTGAGTAACTCGCCAGGGTTGCCTTCATGCATCATGCAGACCCGACCGTGTTGATACACTCCCAAATGGCTGGACGTATGCTATGCATCATGCTCACAAAGA
>CANHQG010000831.1:0-14115 GCA_947462335.1 Harmothoe impar | reverse complement strand
AAATCACCCAGTTTTGCCTCGATATAAGGACATTCGGGAGGAGACACTCTGGAGTTTGGCAGAATATATTCTTATGCATTGCTTGATGGCGAAGTTTGAGCTGTTAGATCTAATTCGAGGTAGGTGGCCTGTGATATACGTACATCCTCGAGGTGCGAATAATGATTTCTACTCACACCTCGAGAGTCGAGGAGGTGTAGGCTGGTTTCACTAGTATTTGGACCTCGAGGAGGTGTAGGCCTAGGCCTAGATATCAGAATAGTACTGTGGCCTGCTATTCACACATCTACGAGGTGTGGATGAGGATTCTTTTTCGGACCTCCAGGAGGTGTGGTCGGGGGTGTGGTTTGTATTTCTTATTTTCACCTCTGTCTACTCATCTGATCCTCTCCCGAAGAGAACGGCAGCCAGTGACTGAGTGAGCGCAGCCCTTGAGAGATGGGGAGGAGGGGGTCGATATTTTGTTTGGTTATTGGTTGGGGGGGTGGGGGGGGGGGGGCGGGCGAGGGGAAATTGGCGTTTTGGGAACCCCTCCCCTCCCTACAACTGAGTATAGGCCTCCCGGCCCTTTAATATCTCTAGCCTGATGATTTTTGTTAAAAGATTTAAATCAGACCCAAATGCCAAAATTTTAGAGGGGTCGAACCCCTCTCCCCACCCCCCACCCCCACCTGGATGCCTACCCTATATAGTCTGGTAAATAAAGTAAAAATTAAGGGGTAGATCCAACAAAACTGTAAGAAAAGGTTTTTCAGTGGATTTCACTAGCTTGATATGTCTATTTTTCAGAAAAATTTTTTTACCATTCTTTGCCTTGGGAAAATGCCTCAAATGGGGCAAAATCCAAGATGGCCGCCAAAATATCAGAATTCCATCTCCCATGCCCTAGATATGGCTAATAATGCACATTTAACACTACCTACCCCCCCTAAATGGGACCCCAGGAATTCAATGATTCTATTGGTTTGTTGCTAGGACAGCTGGTTGCCTAGCAACGGCTATTCTAATTGTTTATCTGCCTAGCAACACACATTTCCATGGTCCTGAGGTTGTTTATAGTCATACCTACCCCCCCTAAATTGGACCCAAGGATTTCAATGGTTCTATTGGTTTGTTTCTAGGACAGCTAGTTGTCTAGCAACGGCTATTCTAATTGTTTATCTGCCTAGCAACACACATTTCCACGGTCCTGAGGTTGTCTATAGTCATACCTACCCCCCCTAAATTGGACCCAAGGAATTCAATGGTTCTATTGGTTTGTTGCTATGACAGCTGGTTGCCTAGCAACAGCTATTCTTATTGTTTATCTGCCTAGCAACACACATTTCCAGGGTCTGGAGATCAATTTTTTTTTTTTTTTTTTGTTATGCAGTCATAACGGTTTATTGATATGATTTTCAGCAAATACATTTTGGTCCGGGTATCCATACAAAGTCTACATTACTATAACAATTCACAGTAATACAAAACAGGAGGATGAATATCCAGTTTTCGCTGCAAGCAGACTATAACAACTTTGGGTATATACAACATGTGGATGAGGAATATACATTTATGAGAGAACGTAACATTTATATATTTATACAATTATCGTCGCTATCAGGGCTGGATAGTATCACAATTTAGATCACAGGGTTAAGAGTGTTTTCATTATGTAATGATAGAAGGACTGAGAAGAGCGTCTCTCCTATATTCCTTTTTTCTTTTTCTTCTTTGGTCGTTTCACATCTGTGCCCAGGAATTTTTTCAATTGAACCTTAAAACTAGATCTTTTATCACAGATTTGTACATGTGGGGGAAGTTTGTTCCATTCTTGCGCACCCCTATAAAAAGGACTCCTCTTATAGAATTCAGATTTTGGCCTTCTTAAAGTGAAGGATGGAAGGAAGTCATTTCTAGTTCTGGGGTTTTGGGTTGGGGGGAGTTTCTTTGATCTGTTGAAGAATTGTGATATCAACATTTCTTTCCTTCTCAGCGGAGGTAAAGGAGTTTCACAATCTTGGTGTAGTTTTACTATGGAGTTCCCTCTCACCTTCTTTTTCAGACAGATCCTTAGACTCCTATTTTGGATTCTGCCAATCTTTTCTTGCCATTTTTGGTTAGCTGAGTCTAACAGGAACGAACAATAGTCAAACTTGGGGAGAATTGTTTGTTTAAATATGGTTATTGCCGTAGCAGTAGAGATACTTGGCTTGGTTTTACCAAGCTTGAAGTTGAGGTGGTTAGTTGCGTCCCTTTTTGCTTTTGCATTATCCTCAAAAGTTAAACACCTGTCTAACGTCGCTCCTAGATAAGTGAATGATTTAACTTCTGTTATCGGCTTGTTATTTATAGTAGGAGGTGTTTTGGGGCATTTATGATATAGGCTACCCGCGCAATACCATACGAATTTTGTTTTGTTGGAGTTTACTGTAAGACCTTTAGCTGTACAGGCTTGGTGTAACCTATTGAGATCCGTTTGGAGATTTTTCAGAGCTACTTCAGGATCATTGTGAGAGCAGTATAATACAATGTCATCAGCATACATTTTTATTTTTGAGTTTAGTGGTGAGTTCATAATATTATTAACAAAAAAGATGAAAAGAGAAGGACCAAGGACAGACCCTTGAGGTACTCCATATGGCATGTCTAAAGGTGGGGACGTCTTGCCCTCTATTTTAACTCTTTGTTTCCTGTTTGTTAAATAGCTGTTAAACCAAGATAACATATTATTAGGAAAGCCCGCTTCTTTTAATTGATTTAGCAGCTGGATATGATTTATCGAATCGAAAGCCTTGGATAGATCGACGTAACAAGAGGCAACATATTCCGACTTATCGCGTGCTACAAATAAATCTTCAGCTAAATCTAATACCGCGTCACTTGTTCCACAACCTTTTCTAAACCCATACTGTAGAGGAGACAATAGTTCATTATTTTCAATTATCTCCATGAAATATTTCTTAACGAGTTTTTCTAATATTTTACTAGGCAATGGGAGTATTGAGATCGGTCTCCAGTTTGACGCCTCATGGAGATTCCCTGACTTTGGTATTGGGGTGACATCAGCTCTGGCCCAGTCTAAGGGAAAGGAACCCTGCTCTATTGACATGTTAAAAAGGTGAGTAATTTGAGGTAATAGAATGGTGAAGGCGTCCTTTAAAACTTTTGCTGAGATATCTTGAATGCCTGACGATTTACATATGTCTATATCTTTTATCAACTCTTCCACCATCTCCGTTGAAAAATTAGGAGGTGGTGGAAGGGTTGCTTCATAATCTTCGTCAGGTTCTATGAAGTTTTGAGAAGGGAGATTTAATTTTTCATACAATTCTTTTCCTACATTACAGAAAAAGGTATTCATAAAGTCTGCAGGGTCCTGTACTGTTTCCCCTGTCACTGGGTCATGTATAACAGGGGTGGTAGAGTTTCTAGGAGGCTTAATGAGCTTATTTATTTCGGCCCAGAATTTTTTAGCGTTACCTTGGCAACTCTCTAGCTTCCCTGTTATATAACTGTTATGAGCTTGCCTTGTTTTTTTTGAGATTTCAATACGCATTTTTCTAGCCTTTAGGAAGTCGTCAAATCTGTGATAGGTTCTAAAATTATGCATGAGTTCATTTCTTTCTTTGATTCTACACAAAATTTCAGAATCCATCCAGACGTTTCCATAGTCCTTCACAGCAAAGGTTCTCAACGGACATGTGGCATCCAGGTAATCATTGATTTGAGATTCAATATCGCTCCACATATCATTTACATTTTGAGACTTAAAGAAATTTGACCAGTCTTTAGATTTCAAATGTTGTTCCATATTTTCATACGAGTAGTTTGTATAAGATCTGCCGTTTATCTCTATCTTTTTGAAACCATTTCTTCCTTTTTTCCTAACAGCTGTGAGGGGAAGATGATCACTGATGAAAGCGTTTTCTACATTGGAGGAGGCTACATAATTGGAATTTGTGAAGATGTTATCTATACACGTGCCTGGACCACCTTTAGGATTAGGTCTGGTCACTTCCTGGAACAACCACATCAACTGAAAATCTCGGCAAAAATCCTTTAGTGCCACTGTGTCAGTGTGATCCGAGTCTAGAAAATTTACATTGAAATCTCCGAGAATCCATATTTCTCCTTTTGAATTGCGTAATGCATTTTTTAAATAATCTATAAAATTTGACACGTCACCTTTAGGAGGTTTATAAACCGTGAATATTGTCATGGCTTTGTTGTTGGGAACTGTGACACTGACCGCTAGACATTCAATGTCTGGAGTAATAGTGCTGAATTCATAAATTTTCGAGGAGTGCGAGAAATATTTGTTACTGAGATACATTATTAATCCACCTCCAGCCCTATCTGGTCTATCAATCCTATGGAAATTTTTGTTTGGCCAGGAGAGTAGAGCAGCATCATACATATCTGTCAACCATGACTCAGAAAAAGTAACAATCTCAAATTGGTTGAACGTGTGTTTCAATTCCTTAAATTTAGGATGCATACTCCTACAATTTAAATGTACAAAATTAATTCCCCTCGAGTGAGATACCGGGGCCAGTTGTAGGGTAGCCATATTTAAGAATTTGAGATCTGATGTGTAGAGTTTTGAGTTTTGAGTAGATACAACGAGAAGAGTTTTTTTTCAATAAAGAGAATTTAATACAAATATTTTTGAGTTTTTCGTACCTTTAGCTGTATATAGCACCAATATTTCAACGCGTATGTTATACGAGTAAGGTCAACTATGATTTTATACAACAAATAACGTCAATGTCACAGTCTACTACCTTTAACAGCAAGTAGTATAAAACAGTCTATACCGAACATGCACCAGTATAGGTCAATGTAACACAAATCCTATAAGAAGTAGGATAATTTAACTATGATTTAGGATGATACAATTTTAACTATGATATGTTTGAAAGTCAATTTTAAATTCCAATAAACGTAACTAGAGTACTTATCTAAAGTGGCAAACTGGCACAGTTATATCTGTTCTGAAACCAGCTTAAAAATCCTAAAGTACAGAGTCTGATAAAAACAGTTCTTTGTTCAGTAGGATGTAATATGTACAAGGCAGTGGATTATTCTATTTCGTTTCTTGTAGGTTGCCCCAGGGAAACAGTAAATAAACAGACAATTTTAAAAGGGAGGAGACAGTGACGTGTGTTACCTGATTTAGGGGAGTTCAATTCATTCGGAGTTAAATTTGATACAACATTAGATAATATGCACCTGAGATTCTTTAGATTTTTTTTAAAATACATAGTATAAAATTGAGTACCGGTATATATACGGAGTTAGGAACAGAGATTTTGGATTTAAATCTTAGTAATATGACCAGTAGAGTACAATTAAAGATTAATTTTCCCTTTTCTTTCTAATTTTAATTTTTATGTAGGTACTTCTACTATGCTTGAGGGTCGATGAGGGGGAGTTATATGCTATTACTGTTCCGATTTACAATTCATCTCAGCATACCATAACAGTTCATCACCAATATGGAATAGGTCAATTGATGCATATGAGTGTTGAGCTGGTTTAAAGACGGGCGTAACTCTGGGAGCATCTTAAGAGATATGAGGGAGTACAGCAAGAAGACATCCTTCGTCAGCCAATCCATAAATTTCGTCCAGCAGGTTGACTCAACTGAGTCAGTGCAAAACTCAAATGAGTTAGTGGACATCAAACGATTCAGAAGCACTTCACTAATCTTCCAAGGAAACACTAAGACCAGAAGAACATGTTTTTTGTCTGGTATGTTGACTGAACTGCAGGTTGACTCAACTGAGTCAGTGCAAAACTCAAATGAGTTAATGGACATCATATGATTTTGGAGAAGCACTTCACTAATATTCCAAGAAAACAATAGCACAAGAAGACATGTCTTTCGTCTGGTAGATTGACTGGACTGGGTATAAGCGGTTACTTGGACCGTAAATCACTGCATGTATAACTTGAAATGCACAGAGATTCATCTTGTCAGGTAATTTAACTATTTATACATCATTTGCTCGCAGGGTCCATCTAGCAATATGTCCTTTATCTATTAGACCAGATCATCTGATTTTTCGTGTACCAGTGGTGTGATTTTTCTTTGAAGTGTGGGGACCGATTGGAGCCTGAATGATCTTTTATAGATCTGGAGGTGTGTACCAACTGCATCCCTGTTCCTTGTTTCAGATCATGTGCACAGAGATTTTCCATAGCATGTTGCCCAGTAGCCTTTCTTTTCTCCATTTTTTGAATTGATTTTTCTAGGCATGTAGCCAGTAGGAGGGCGATTTTTTCTTTCACGCTCTCATTTGCATGAGTGCCATCTTTGAGTTTCCCAAACTTGTGGGTCACTGTGCCGGTGGAAGAATTATTGTATCTTATTACAGAAGACAGATGGGGGGTGGCCATGCCTTGGGACAGATTTAGACCCATTATGTCATAATTTATCCTAACCAATGTACGTTCCAACCTGGCTTGGTCTAATTTCCTGGTGCTGTGGCGACTCTTGACTGACAAATTTACGCTGTAAATTGTGGCTATAATTACATTTGTGCATGGAGACACTCTCTTGACTGTAGTAATTACATTTGCAAATTTTTGTAGCACTGAGAACACACATGAATTCTCAGATTGGGTGAAGTGTACCCCGTCCACTTTTTTCTCCGTTATGTCACAAATGCCTGTACATAGGAGAACAAAATCTGCATGTTCCCTTTTTAATTTGTTTTCAAGCATTGGTATGCAATCCTCAATTTTTGCACTACTAGTTGCTTGAGCGTAAAGTGAACCGGAGTAGTTCAGCCTCATATATTTGTACAGACGTTTTGATCTGGAATCACCTATCAATATTGCCGAGGTCGACTTGTATCTTGTAGCATAAGCCATGATTCAATTAACCCTGTTCTCTAGTTGGAGTTTTCAATGTGCATTCGATTTTCAAATCTTATGCTTTCCAACAGCCTTCCATGGATATTCTTGCCCGGAATTTTTTCTCCTCTGTCAAAGGCTGTTTTCTGGCCGTATCTGAATCCAATGCCTGACCCCCAGGTATAGTCTACACTTGCCTCCCACAGTGGTGCTGGAGACGTGCTGTTTAACTTGCGAGCGTTTTCCGTCCCAGCTGAAAATTTAAGACGTAATAATGTTAGCATTAAGTTCACTTTGTGGGAGTCCCATGCAGCTTTATTTGGCAAGTTTATCTTCTTCCCTTCTTTTTTAATGTCAGAAGATTTACTTAGTCTCATTATCTCCCTTGCTGCTACCTCATCTGAAGCAAATTCCGCCTTTAGATACTGGTAAGCTTGCTCCACTGAGCAAAACTTAAAGTAACGCCCCCGGTCGTCGGTGTACTCTAGGGGTTGAACATAAAAGTTACTGAGGTACGCGGTGTGTCCCGCATAAATTATACCTGCCCTAGTTTCTCTTATTTGTATGGACGCTTCAGGGGAATAATAACCTTCTTTCAAACTTGTTTTCTCAGAAGGATAGTTGAATTCCGTTGCTCCATGCGTCTCACTGGTCTGTTGTTGCCGCCATCTTGTTTCAGAGGTCAAGTCCCGAGATCTCGCGGGATTCACATTGGAGTTGGCATAATTTCCGGCAGGTGGCGCCTCAGTGTAGAGATGAGAGTGGTTTTGCTTGTTTCCACTAGGGGGTGTGGCATAATCCGCCGTTGATTTGACTTGGCCAGAATAGGAAGAGAATTGGCTTGGGAGTTGTGTATCTTTTTGCAGATTGGAGTTTGGTTGACAGGGGAGTGAATGCACATGGCCTACAGGATTGGAGAAGTTTGATGCTGCCGAGTAGTCCGCTCTGTGTGCAAAATTTTGGTTTGATACATGTTGTGTAGTTGGGATAATATTTTTCCTCAAGGAAAAGGGAGCTGTATAATTGTGATTATTGTAGGAGTTAGAGGGCCTGTGAAACTGTTGAGAAGGATGTACTGTCTCTGTGCTTTGTTTGGTTACTGTTGAGGTGACATAATCTGTCACTCGGGAGGGGGGGAGGAAAGGTGGACATATTGTAGTGAAGCCTAGCTTTTGATTATGGTCCACCTTTCTTTTTTCTCCGTCTTGCTCTCGATTCACCGTGTAATTGATTGGTGGATTTTTTGTCTGCAATGAGGCCGGAGAGGTGAGAGAGGTTAATACTTTCCTTGCTTCATCCAGAGTGAGATCTTGTTTTTCCCGGGATGAGTTTGCCAGATCTAGCGCGGAGATTGTGACTTTTTTATGTACTTTTGGATTTTTTTGTACCATTTCAGCTTTCCTTTCATCTTCAATTACCTTTCCATGAGATAAGGTTGGGATATTCTTGTCGAATTTCTCATTTGGATCCAAAGAGGCCTGGAAAGTGTTCGGATATTTTAGGTGAGTTGGTAGGTATTCAGGTGGGATGTCAGTGAGATTGTCCATAGTATAGACTGTGCCGTCTATCACAATTTCAGTTTCCGTGCAAGGAGCTACCATCTCTTCTTGATTTAGATGCTTTGCTATTTGTTTCAATACACTTTTCTTTTCCCGTGTTTCTTTGTTTAACACATGCTCTATGGAGGTGCTTTTCATGTTGGGGAGATTTCTCATTTTCCCATGACTTTCCATGAACTTTTCCTTTGAAGCTGTACTACTTAAGGCAATGAGAACCGGAGCTGGTTTTAACACGTCTACTATTATTCCACTCATGCGCATCCTGGAGACTCTTATGATGTCTGGGTAAGTGAGTGGGGCTTTCACTTTTGCACTGAGGTCTAGTATGAAACCTTTTAGAGTTGCGTTGTCTTCAACGGAAATTTCTGGAATTTTGTAGATTACCACACTTCTTTCCGGGCTTTCCTCGGAGTGTCTGACTGACGCTGCTGCAGAAGAATTTTTTATCTCATTTTCCAGCGCATTTACTTTGTCTTTCAGTGCCTTGATTTCTTTTAAGCCTTCTAGCATTAAAGAATGTGTAGTTTGTGCATTTTTCAAGTCATGTACGTCTTGAGTTAAGTCGTCCACTTTCTTGCTGGAGAGATTTAGAGTTGGTTTTCTTGCTTTGTATTCTTCCAGTATGTCATGTATGGCTTTGAACTTTTGTTTCAATGACAACAGAGCCGCTATTTCATTTTCTAGGTCCTTTGCTTTGGTCCTCATGTTTTCTGTGGCATCTAGAAATTCTCTCATAGCTGTAGGGGAGGAGTGCAGTAGGATAAGCCTGTCCTCTATGGCCTGAACTCTTTCATCTATTGTCTTATCTTTATTTTCAGGGTAAGTAAGAGGACGATCTTTTTCACCTTTAATTTCCTTCTGTAGAGATTTAACTTCCGTTTGAAGTGAGACAATATCCGTTTTCCTATTTTTCAGAGCGTCCTCAAAAAGCTGCAGCCTTTCACTTGTTTGGCTAGCGTCACTTCTGGCTGTTTCTGCATTTTGGTTTACAGCACGTGCGACCGTAAGATATTTCCCTTTTATGTCAGAGATTTTCTTTTCTTGATTCCCAAGTGTCTCAGACTGGAGAGTGGACCTAGAGTCTAGATCTAGAATTTTCATATTCAATTTTCCACATGCCTGTTCTAAGGTAGTGGTGTGGAATTTTGTGACTTTGTTTATTTCAATTTCTAGCATTTCACACACTTTGTACTGACTTGGCATATGTGTTTTTTCTTCTAGCATTCTGATGTCATTCTGTATTGAAGATAGGGTTGTCTCAGTACTGGATTGGTATTGCGATAGAGCTAGGCTTATACTATCTAGATTAGCTTTTGACCTTTTTTGGCTATGAATTCCCTCTACATTGAGGTCCAAAGTCGAGTCAATGGATTGGATATCATTCTTCAGGTCTTCATTCAGGGAATTTAAGCTGAGGTCTACTGAGGTTGAGAAGGACTCCATGTCTATCAACTCCTTAGTATTTTTGTCCTGTACAGCTTGGCGTAGATAGGATTTTGTTTCGTACTTTTGAGTATTACTTTTGTTTACTTGTGGTTGAGGTGAGAAGGAGAGAGAGGCCTCTTCCATGCTCTGTATGCTATTTTCAGGCGCGAAGGTGACTGTGAGGCCTTTCCCCTCCGTACCTTTTTTAAGTGAGCTTGTCAGGTGAGGTTTCTCAGCACAATAAACAATACTCTCACCAACTCTTGACATTGTCAGCACATGGTGTGCTGTATCCTCCTGTGTGCTGTACTGAAAAGTGCCCAGTTCAGTTTGCATTTGTGCAGCATGCATGACTGATTGGGATTTCTGAAGGGTAGCTTGGAGTGTTCCCAGTTCAGGTATAATATCTGAGCGAGGAGTGGGTTGGAGCTTGCCCAGTGCAGTATAGGAGACTGTGCGTGACTTATCAGCAGTGTGGAGGCGCCCCAGTTCAGACTCATTTAAATCTGATTGGGATATTTGAAGAGTAGTTTGGAGGGTGCCCAGTTCAGACTTATGCAAGTCTGACCGAGTGCTGGATGAACTGGTGCTGAGATGAAAGGTACCCAGTTCAGGCTTAACTGAGCCTGAGTGAGCTGCTCGATATGATGTGCAGGCGTCTTGACCCAGTTCAGACTCTCTGGAGTCTGAGTGAGTGCTACTTTGTCGAGTAGAGTTGTCTAGTGGTGTAGGGTGGGCGTTCCCCAGTTCAGAAATGCTCGGTTCTGACTGAGTAGAATGGGCGTATCCCAGTTCAGAAAGGCTCGGTTCTGACTGAGTAGACTGGGTATTTCCCAGTTCAGAAATGCTCGGTTCTGACTGAGTGACAGCAGCGGTGGCGCGAAGTGATGAAGACTCAAGTGAGTCTGATTGCTTGTTTGACTCGAGTGAGTCAGGCTGGGGTGATGAAGTGGACGATAATGGATGAGACTCTATTGAGTCAGTGGTACGGCTAGAGGAGTTTTGCTTAATTAAACCAGTTTCCATCTCACCTGCCATCTCACCTTTTAGTCTGATGGACTGTGGGGATGTAGAATTGTAGGCGAGAAGTTTCTTAGATGTAGAGCGAGTCAGTCGCTCCATATAACGAACAGCGGTTTGCTTTGCTGCCGCTGTTTTGGCTGTGCATAACATGTCTTTTGTTAAAAAGGACTCGTGTACAACAGGTGGCTTAATTGGAATAACCGGTGTATCTAGGCGTGGCATACTCAGTGTAGATGCATCATGTTGTTTTACCGGAGTAGAGGCCAGAAAACCACGCTCCGGTACAGTTTTCTCCATGTTTACATCCGGAGAATCCAACATGGCCGCATTCACGTTCATGTTTACCATGTTAGTTTCGGATTCATCGCTAACATTTTCATCACTTGAAAGATCGTCTAAAATAATTGAGGATCCATCAATATCAGTGAAAGAGTTTTGCGATAAATCTATACTTAAATTTGACAGTCTGGCAGTGTTAAGATTTATGGCGGTGTCCACATTGCCGCGTTTTTCAGCTTCGTGTGGGGACGCTGATCCGAGAGGTTCCGAAGGTGAAAAGGCGGGAACGGAAATTGCCGAACTTGGCTTATGAGCTTCCGAAGCACAGGCGGAGATTGCCGAGTCGTCGCCATTTTGGTTGACAACGGGGCGACCTTCAGAATTGTTGTGCTTGACGACAGGGTTTTTTGTATGTACCACATTACCTGAGGCCTGGCTGAGGTTTTCTTGTGTAGCGGGTTGTAACCAGTCATCTTGAGAACAGGATGGCATATTGCAGCACGGTGGTTTTTTCCTGGTTCGGGCTGGACGAGCTTGAGACATGTTGTTGCGTTCGCTGGAGGCCCAAGTGTTGGCGCAGTCCGAGTTTTGAGATTTTCCTAGGAAAAAATCGATATTTCTCAAGAGCTGCTTCCGTCTGGGTAGTAAAATTAGTACCAACCAAGGCAGGGGTTATTTAGATTTCTATAATCACACAGTATGGGTCTCTAACTATAATTATGCCTTGGTTGCGAATAGAATTTCTGTTCCCTGACGCTGGTGTGCTGGTGCTCTACTCCATTTCCCGCGCTTTCAATGGTTCTATTGGTTTGTGGCTTTGACAGCTGGTTGCCTAGCAACAGCTATTCTTATTGTTTATCTGCCTAGCAACACACATTTCCAGGGTCTGGGGATTAATTATAATCATACCTACCCCCCTAAAATGGACCCAATGAATGCAATAGTTCTATTGGTTTGTTATTAACAGCTATTTTTATTGTTTATCTGCCTAGCAACACACATTTCCATTGGCCTAAGGTTGATTGTAATCATACCTATCCCCCCTGAAATGGACCCAAGAAATTCAATGGTTGGTTTTGCTGGAAGACCTTCCCGTGGTCAAAGCCTTGCATCCACCATGTCCTAACATAATGCCTTGACATGATTTGTATCTTCCATAATGGCGAATGATTAAGTGATATGCAAACACATACATCAGTTTCTTCAAAATTCAGGTTCCCCCGGACTAGACTGGATCAATGGAAAAACAATTACTTCAAGTTTATCAGCTGATGATTTAATTACACTGCAACCATGCTTTTTTTCTCAGATAAAAGTTCCAGTGTCACCTAGGAATCTTAATCACTATTTGGATTAAAAACTTCATCATTACAACTTTGTATTGGTATTTAAGTTTCAAATAGATTTAGACTATCTTGACATTTTTATGTAAAGTTATGTAGTGTAAAGTTAATGAACCAGTCTAGTTTCAGCCCTTGACATGTTAGAGATCCATAGCAAATACCCGAGGCCTCTTCAACAGAGGTACGCCCCAAAGAATCCAACAAAACGAATGTATGGAAATGTTTCATTCCATAAACAAACAAAAACTTCCAGTTACTATGTATTCACTGGAACTTAGCCTAATCAAACAGTTGTTAATGCCTTATATAACTTGTCATTAATCACCAACATGACAGGTGGGGTCAACCCCATACTGAAATGATCTATGACCAAGAAAAATGTAAAAAGAACTGGAATCTATTACTAATATACCAGGTGGGAGCAACCCCATAATGAGATGGTATTTGTCAGGTAAAGTGTCCCAGCAAACTGGGGTCATGTATTGTCTGCTTGGGTCATCCATGCGTTGGGTCATAACGCAGTGGGTTGGCTTGGGTCATCCCCTGTCACGGGTCAGTATGAGTCACCCCCAGTCAGCCCTAACCCAGTATGGCGCATTCTGGCAAATTGTTTCTTCTTCATCTTGAGCAACATATGAGAGGTGAACTCTACATCCACTCCCATCTCACGAGTTTCATCCTTAGTTGAGGGGCCTTCATCATACCCATCAAACACAACCATGGCATTGAAGTAGTGATGCTGAACATACTCTATGTAGAGTTGGAAGAGACAATCATATGATGTGGACTTGACCCATGTGCCCTGCAGCTTTTGCAAAATAGCCCCACCATCAATCACATGTGCAGCTCAAATGGGATACTCCTTGGTAATGCATTCTGGTACCTGTTTCAGGAGCCCATTCTGAAGATCTGCTTTATTTGCAAGTCTTATCAGAAGGTTTGTGTCAAATAAGGCTGATGGATAGGAGCAGAGTTAATACTGTAGCAATGTTCTGGTGTCAAATGTACCAATACCAGCTACGAGAAGACGCTGGTATAGTTGCTGGGGATTAATCTCAATCTTCTCATCGCCAACTGACACATACTGTGCAGAAGCCAAAGTAACAACTTGTTGCTTCCTTGAGAATTTGTTGTTGGCAACAGACTGGCCAACCATGGATGCTACTATAGCACAGCCAACCTGTTTTGCAGTCAGCATTGACAGAACCTTCAGCAATAATGCCAGATGAAATGCTCCTAAGTGCCATAGTTCCCCTATATATAAAACGGCATTATTTCATCGCTGGTACCCACCCCATTGAATTAGCCTTGAGGTGCTTGACAGAACCAGATGAACCAAAAGAGGCTAGATCAAAATATGTATTTTTTTCAAAGCTAACTCGTTTTTTTTCTTCAATCTACTTTAAGAAATATTTATAGGAGCTCACATCTAACAAGTGTTCTACCTATCATATCAATTCTCATAATTTAATTGTCTTTAAAGAAAAAACTTACAGATAATACACACAATCTCGCACAGAGTGCCTAGCAACAAGATACAACCAATTTTACAGAATTCCGCCATTGTTTTGGCATTTAAAATAGCACTATTATAATGTCAATACTGAAAAATGGGGATCAAATGTAAAGGAATAACATAGCAT
>CANHQG010000830.1:0-14190 GCA_947462335.1 Harmothoe impar | reverse complement strand
CTGGGCTGACGCGCCTGTTGAAGCTGTCCCTCCACCTACAGTACACACACATACTTAATACATGTACTCTGGACACACAGACAGGCTGGGCTGACGCGCCTGTTGTAGCTGTCCCTCCACCTACAGTACACACACATACCTTATACATGTACTCTGGACACACAGACAGGTTGTGGTGAGGCGCCTGTTGTAACTGTCCCTCCACCTACAGTACACACACATACTTTATACATGTACTATGGACACACAGACAGGTTGTGATGACGCGCCTGTTGTAGCTGTCCCTCCACCTACAGTACACACACATACTTTATACATGTACTATGGACACACAGACAGGTTGTGATGACTCGCCTGTTGTAGCTGTCCCTCCACCTACAGTACACACACATACTTTATACATGTACTATGGACACACAGACAGGTTGTCCCTCCACATACAGGTACACACACATACTGTACTATGGACACACAGACAGGTTGTGATGACTCGCCTGTTGTAGCTGTCCCTCCACCTACAGTACACACACATACTTTATACATGTACTATGGACACACTGACAGGTTGTCCCTCCACATACAGGTACACACACATACTGTACTATGGACACACAGACAGGTTGTGATGACACGCCTGTTGTAGCTGTCCCTCCACCTACAGTACACACACATACTTTATACATGTACTATGGACACACTGACAGGTTGTCCCTCCACATACAGGTACACACACATACTGTACTATGGACACACAGACAGGTTGTGATGACTCGCCTGTTGTAGCTGTCCCTCCACCTACAGTACACACACATACTTTATACATGTACTATGGACACACTGACAGGTTGTGATGACGCGCCTGTTATAGCTGTCCCTCCACCTACAGTACACACACACATACTGTACTATGGACACACAGATAGGCTGTGATAGCGTGCCTGTTGTAGCTTACGCTACTCAGCTTACGCTACTCAGCTTACGCTACGTAGCCCCGACACTTCTGGTCATTTAGCAATACTCTTATAACAAATCTCAACCATTCAATGAGTGATACTGGCCCTGAAGCTGATTATCTGGCCAAATACATTTAGTACGACATACATGTACTTTATATTTTCATATTATTTTATTTCAAACTGCAATCAAAATATTACTTATTATACCTTTGTGTAGTATATTCCCCCGTCATACATGTATTTCTATGTAGCCTACATTATTAATATCATATCAGTATAGAGTAAATAGGCAATAAACTCTTTCAGTTGATATGGTTGGATAATAGAAAACAAAAATTACCTTGGTCTGCCACTTAGACTTTGTGTTGGTGTCGTAGAACTGGTAGGAGCCGTGGCCAGCCGTAGCTACGGCCCGCAGAAGGTGGTGATTGGCCGTGCTCCTGAATTGGAAAAGTTCAGTCAATAAATCACCTTTCTATCCTGAAGGGTGATAAATTGAGGATATACCTCTTCTGAACAGACCAAATAATAATCAATTGATATGGCAGATCCTTGGCATAAGCATATTGATTTTTTTCTCCAAATTATTGGACTTTAGAATATTCATATTAGATATACTTATCCTTTACAAATTCCTACCCCCCCCCCCCCACCCCCCATGATTCGAAAATCGCAGTGCAGGCAGGCAGGCCCATTGAAGCATACCAACACCCAGGCTTTTTGGCTCAAAACAGGTTAAATACTTTTGACCCCATCAAGAGGGGTCAAAATCTTTACAGGCCCCTGGTCAATGGGTCAACTTTTGTTTGCCCACCCCTCCCTAAACCCAGCAGCCCCCTGTTGTCAGCAAATGAACACTGCCTTAACGTGGCTGTCATATGAACGTTGACGGTTAGAGTACATGGTTTTTTTTAAAGTTTTTTCAAAGAAAAATAGACCTACCCAACACCAAGTGTAAATACACGGTTGTGTGTCGCCCCTTCTGTGACTGTCTTTAGCGTGACGTCATCGCTACTGAAATGTCCGTCAGAAATGACGTAGACGTTACGGAAGGTGGATGCTGACGTCATCCAGAGCAGGCTCTGCAGGGGGCGCCACAAGTCGGTGTTGCCTTGATTGGCCTTGATTGTCTGTTAGTAGTAAGGTGTTGGATCTATTATATGTACCAACGCTTCTTTATATTAAAGAGTAACTACATCTTGTAGCAATAAGTCATGGGTAAGCAGAGGTAGAATTTCACACATGTACGGTGTTTAGATATGTTAACGGACGATTCATTTATTTCCAGCTGGGATGCTTGGTTGATATAGGGTGGGGGCATGCTGGATATTAAAAAGCCATACCATAGGAGAAGGAGGGTGTTGGTAAAAACTGAATATGGTCTATTTTTCAATTTTCTGTACTTGCAATCATGCATCATTTCAAGAATTTTTCTTTGGGCGGCGGTGGGGGGATTCCTTATCGAGGTACCACATGGAGGAATAACTTGAGTGTCTTACCTTTATGAATTCCTCAGCCTTCTCGGCAGTTTTCAGTGTTTTCTTTTGTGGACTTGGGAAAGCCTCGTAGAAGCCGGTTCCAAAGGCCACAATGTTGAAGGTGTAGTGCTGCGGGATACGGTCTATGGCCAGACTCAGCACCTGACAACAGTAACGTGTAATATGAGTGCCGCACACATAAAAAAAACACTTCTCCCCACAACCATGTTTGATATTACCCTATCTGATCGGCCGATTGAGTTGACGGATCCGATCGGCCCCATCTGCGTTGGCCTAAAGACGCTCATTAAAACCTCGCGAATCACACTTAGATTTGATACGAAACATGCCTATATAAGGTGCAGGTTATATGCAATTTTTATACGAATCTTGCAGTACACAGTACTAAATAAGGTAAAATTCCTAACTTATGCATGGTTCATTAATGCAGCGCTGGCTGCGCCGTAAGTCTAAATGAACATTTGATGGATCAAGGTACTTAACCGTTTAACGATAGCGTGTTGCTAAAAGCCGCCATTTGTCGTAATGACGCACCAATGCAGCATCATGCTAACCCTTTGGGACTGTCTCAACCCGGTAGGGTCGCCATGATTGTTGAGTGCAGCACTGGTGAGTTACTTGCTCTGCGGCCCTTAAAGGGTTAGATGATTGTATACTAACCTTGAGTGCCTCCTGATGGGCTCCCAGTGCCATGGAGTTACTGACGTCCACCAGGAAGATGGCCTCCACCTCGTCCTCAGGGTCAGTCTCAAACTCCGGGTAGAAGGTCAGCATGCATGCCTACAGGACCAGACCATTGTATATGGCTGTCATGCTATTATAATTGATATTTGCCCTTTACTGTTGGTGTAAACTACAGGTGTAAGTTGCCAGGAAAATATTTTAGAAATTAATTTCTAATATATTACCGGTATACTTTCCCATAAATGTAGAGTTCAGTGCTATTATGTTTTACGACTATTTAATGCGTCAAAGTGGATAGACAGAGGTCTACGAGAATGTATTCCTCTTCATTTTTTTTCTCCACAAGCGGGGATATGCAGTATGTCAGGAGACACCAGCCTAGTGAGATGTGGACAGAGGCGCTGTACGGTGAGAAGCTGGTTTTGAACAATTGGGTTACGTGTATATCCTCAATATGGACTCATTATCATTATTAACTGTTTAATGTCCATGGTTTGTCTGCTGGTGTCGCGGGATTAAGGTACATATTCCGACCGCTTGAATCTAACACTTGAACTGAACAGTTGAACCTAGCGCATCTATTTCTGTACAAGTAATAGCTACTTGCCCTTCTATTTAAAAATCTACTGGTAGGTGTACATACCCTTGTGTCTGCATTGGGGTGCTGCTCCACCCACATACGGGGCACGTGAACCTCAGCGAGACCGATGTGAAGTCGGAACTCGTCACCCAGCACTGCGTTCTTTGGTAGCTCCACCACCGCCATCGTATCTGTTTTCTGAAGTAAAGTGTAAATGTAATCAAACCATAAGTTGTGAACAACAGACTTTAAAATGAGTTCAGGGACTACATGTATTATCATTCATTGGAAAAAAAAGATTGATTAGATATAGATAAAAAGCTAATGGATGGCATACAATGCAAGATATAACTTTCTTCAGGAAATTTTTATTGTTAAAAATTAGATTGGTCAGATTCAGGTAAAAAATCAGATGGATAGCATGCGACACAAGATATTACTAGGACTAAACAATAATTTACCTTCATTTTGATGCTGTGTGTAGGGCTCTTTATGTTGCGGATGGTGAAAGGCATCTCGATAGCTACCTGAAGTGTCACAACGCCTGCCCCTTCTTTCTTAACTTTCACTACGTCCACGTCAGTCTGGTGCGAAACATGATTAATAACAGATCAATAATCTACTCATGCATTGGAATGTGCTAATGAGCTATGAGAGGCTGAAGAGTATAGACAGATGCAGTAGATACACCTAGTATGCTTGGCCTAACAAACATTTGATTCACAAGAGCACAGGTGTAGAAAAGCAAGCTTTAATTCCCACTACTACTACAATATCAATTACACGTACTGGCACATGTATTACCAGTGAACATTTCACTAAATCTATAGGATGAAACACATCAATCAGTAAAAAAAAAGACTGCACAGAGAAGTGGTTTTATATACAAGTGACATACATTCTTTCCAACATATATCCGGCGAACCGGAGATGCTGGACTATCATGATATACAACCATATCAAAAGGTGTTGTCGCCCTAACGCACACTCTATGGACTACATTGAGTGTTGTACATATGTGCTTGGCCCCTACCTGTGTGGTCTGGTCCAGGTGCTGGTCCACGTCCCAGGGTGCGACCGAGCCAGGGAGTGCGAAGTGGATCAGGTCGCCGTCCACGAGCAGCTCAGCCACATAGGTTATCTTAATGAGGACACTCGCCTCGGGCGGCAGGTTCCCCACGCTCACCGTGAACACGTCCTGAAACACACATTCTGGTTAGTTCTCGTGTAGAAGTCGCGGCTAGTATGCGAGTCTGATTGCCACTGCAGCTTATAGGATTGGCCCACAGTCGGGGGCGGCTTTTATTATGCGAGTTTTTAGATGTTTACTACAGTACTAAAGTGGCCATACTTAGATGCCCTCTTTGGCTTCTATGATTCTCACAAGTTAGGGAGCGGCTTATATGCACGCGGGCCTACGTTGGTCCATTATGACGATACATGAACATGCACCATGAGATATCATCTGGTTGTTAAAGGAATACAGTATGTATTGGCTAGTCCATGGAAGGTTCCAAGTAGGCCTATAGTTTGTAGGAGTTAAACATTTATTTACTATTATTTACTAAATCTGGCCTAAAAACCATTATGTCTAGATGGCATTGTTGACTACATATAAACTAGTAGGTGCGAGGAATTACATATACTCTGTATAATGAATCACTGGTCATCCTACCGGTTTTTCCTCGTCCATGAGGTAAGCGCCGTGTCCGGCCGCGATGGCTTCACGGTACTCGCGATGTGCCTCTTCTTTCTCCTTCACTTCACCTATATCGCCAAGATATAAACAATGAGTGACTGGGTCTGCACATTCTGTTCTATTAACTTCACTCAATGAAATTTTATTGGATCCCTTAACATTGGAAGACAGGTTAATCAAGTCATAATGCTCTAACTGGTGATATGAGCAATACATTACCTATTATGTGCTTTCCGTTGATAAATGCCTCAAAGCCACAGACCGCAGCCATATCATCCAATGGGAAGACATATTTCGCCTCAATTGGCTCCTTTCCCTGGTTTTTGTATTCTTGTAGCACTACAACCTAGACAAAACAACAAAATTCTTCAGAGTCGTTTGGCAAATATGAATGTGGATGTAGAAATACTGGTAAATATACCAGTAAGTTCATGCTATACATTTTTGTAACAGTATTCAGATTTGTCAGATTTTTACATATTAACAGTATGAAGAAGTTCTGTTGTAAATCCTTTTGGAAGAACCATATTAAAAACTTAAAATATTGCAATTCATAAAGCCATGCAACCTGCCTCGCATAGCACTGGGTATCGCCTAGGGCTGGTAACTAGCATTAACCTTTCCAGTACAATGCACATCCTCAACATGAAAGCAGAAGGTAATCAATTTATCTTTACCTGGGCTGCAAGGTCTACCAGGTGACTTCGTACATGAACACTCCTTAAGGGCACGGCAAGGTCACCGTCCCCTCTCAGACCGGCCTTCACCTTGGTGAGCGGGTCAGTAACTGACTTGACGTCTGAGATATCTGGATGGATAAATGCGACAAATGTATAGTTTAAAAAGTTACGATATGAGGCAATTTTTTTGGTACTGGTACTGTAAAGCCTTGAGTACAAGCCCTTTAATTTAATGCCAAATATGCCTGGTTAAGAGTGCGGATTATACAAGGGTTTCGAGGTGCGGCTTATATTAGGCTTCTACACAAGAATTTACGAAGACTTTGAAGTTGATAACTTGCTTTATTTATATACTTTTATTTAGACATGAAGCATTCAAACTTTAAAGATAGATATCAAATACTGGTAAAAAATACCCAAGTCGTTATCTGGTTCGTCATACAGATCGTCTTCTTGAAGGTCAGGGGCGAAGGACAAATGTTGCAGGTCGAGGTCGTGAACCGTGTCGCCGTCTACAGAGTACTCGACCAGGTACTCCACCTTCTGCTGACTGGTACGGTACACCACATACTCATCGTCCTATACAGATAACAATAACAGGTGACCACAAAATTTCAAATATATATTCACAACCAATTTTCCATTGTTTTTTTCATATACCCATTACCGGTAGGCAAAATTTATAAAGGAAAGTGATTGTTGGCAGGGTTTTAATACATTGTCATTGAATTATAGAGGAAATCAGTTTTTTATATTTTTCATAGAAGCCGATTTTTTTTTTCTCAAAGGCAAGGTTCAGGTCACTATTTTAATCAAACTTATATCGGCCAGTTAGACCCACATCGACCACTTCCTACCTCAAACTCAGAGGGTCCACTGTCCGAGCGCCGCACCCCATGTACACTGTCGTAGCCACTCGGGGGCGCCTTGAGTTCTGTGTCCTTGACCGTTGTGTCCCAACACCTGCCAAGTGCCACTTGACACACCAGCATCAGCCGGGTGCCACGGGCCGTACTGCAGGACGAGTACTTGTTGGACGTGCTGAGGAGTAGAATTATCATTGAGCTTTCACTTACTTTAAACATATCTTATTTCGCGTTGTACAGATTTCCGCGGATTTCACGGAGTTCAAAATCTGTGAAAATATGTACAGCGCAGATATTTATCCAGCATAGTCATACAACTACCATATTCCCAAATCCAATTAATTAATTACAGTCACATTGTATCTTTTTTAAAGCTAATTCGCGCAAATTCATACACGCAAAAGGTTTTAATGACTACAGTATAGGCCTACTATATCAATTCTTTAAGAGCTTCAACATACCTTATTGCGTCCGCAAAGTAGATCCCCTGACCGAGAAAGCCGGGGTCTGTGAGTTTGCCACCATAATCCTCAACCACCATCTTAGGCAAGAGCAGGCCTCTGTTAAAAGTAAAGCAAGAGAGGATGGCGTTTAGGAAATTATGGGAAAATTTCTTTAGTTTTGTGGGAAGACTAAACGACAACTGACATTTTCAATATTCAACACAGAGCCCCGGGTACAAGTGTGGACAATATATCTTTTGTCTACTGACTCTGGACCATAGTATACTCAGTATTAGAGGAGTGGGGCGACAAAATACTTAGAATAAAACTCTCAAATTGTAAAACACGCCCTTACCTGGACAGAATGCCAACAAAGTTCTGTGGTGATGAGGCGTGGTAGAGTAACCGGTCGTTCCCCACATTGGACTCAAAGCGGGCAGCCTCAGCACCACGCGACACCGAGAAGATATTCTGAATGTTCACTCCTAGGTTCCTGAAAGTTTACAACCAGTTTGATCAGAGCCAAAGTAACTTAATTTGAGTAAAGTATCATAAAGAAATTAAATGCCAAAATGAAGAGCCATATAAATATTTCCAATATTAGATTATAGATAAGATTATAGATTATTAGATAATATTAGAGCCATAATATTTTATATATTTATAATATAATGTGGAAGTTGTGTTGCCACCTTTTAGATTACAGTACGAGATATTAATCATATTCACTCCTTCAACAACTAACAGCATAAATCAGCACTTTAATACCAGGACTCAGGGAATAGAGCACTTACTTGAGGTCTGAGGTTATAAGCTGTTGTTGTAGCTCCTTGAATGTTGCTGATGAGGATTGCAGGGCGGCCAGGTGACAGCGCAGCGCCCGGTACCGAGCGGCGGGGTGGTCACCCGACTGAAAGTTCATGGCCTCGCTCACACTCACAATATCCCGTAGGAGCTGTAACCATGTAGACATGGGAATGGGTGTTATTGTATCGCATGTGGTTAGCTCCCTGGCACTCCTTAGGCCACACCAAATAAAAAAGTTTGTCTACGGATTTTCATTTTTTTCTGAGGGAAATCTTTTTTGTAAACTCCCAAATCTAGCTATCGATCAGAAAAAGGGCCACCAAAAAACAAAAAGAAAGAAGACTTTAAAAAAAATCAAAGTCACGGTTCACAATGCGATTTTCATAGACTGTAAATCAGCATGCTTAATTTAGATATGAATTTAGGTTAACAAATTAAATAGACGTTCAGTTACGCAAGTTGTCAAGTTATCCAAATTGGTCGCCAAAATTGGACAGTTGGGCAAATCAATAAACTGTAAGCCCATAACCCTCTCCCCCCCCCCCCCCCCCATAAAAAAAAAAAAGGTTTTTGGTTTACCTGACAGAAGTCCTGCTGCTGGGCTATCTCCTTGATGGTGGTGATCACGGGGCGGCTGTCCTTCCTAAAGCGTAAACTGTCGTAGAACTCGGTGGACAGTTCCTTGAGGCTCTCCTCGTCCTTCTCCTTCTCCAGTCCCTTCCTCAGCTGCAGCAGCACAGCTTCAGCCTTGTCAATCTGTAAGGGGTCAACCAGGTATTCACCTTATTAAAACCTCCTTCATTGTTACAACATACCATAATGGCCCGTTTAAGCGTCCCTGTGCTTATTATAAATTTTAAGTCCCCGTTGCTTTTACAATTATTTTCAAGTTGTTTTTAAAATGTGTTTCCATATAGCGGCGGTAATGCTAAGCGCAATCGGTTACCCAATACATGTATACACGTACAGGGTTGCCACCGACACGATAGTTTAAAATTCCCTGACTTTTCCCTAACGTTATATTAAATTTCCCTGATGATCGCGACATAAACCCAATGTTTTTAAATGCCCTCCAACTATGAATATGCACTCCTTTTAAAGTAATCTTCTACTTAGTGAGCGGCCATTATTCAACAACAGGGATTTTGTGTATCGCGTGTACACAAAATATTTACACCCTGCAATCTTGAGGATTTCGATTTTTTTTTCTCTCTCAAAATCAGTCAAATACAGGCTTTTTCAAAAAAAACAGGTTTTTTGACATTTCAAAGATTTTCTCAGACAAAATATTATTTTCCCTGAAATTTGCAGAAAATATCATTTTCCCCGACATTTTGCCAAAAAGTCTGAAATTCCCTGACATTTCCCTGACCTGGAACGAAAAAAGGTTTCCCTGACAGTGGCAACCCTGATGTATATGTCTTTTTCTTACTACAGGTACCTGCAGGGAGGAGTGTAGGTGTAACTCCAGGTGTAACTGGTTATAGGGGCAGGGGTACATCGTGCCTCTTTGCTTAAACTATTTATTTTTAGTAAATTATATGCTACATTTTTTCTATGTTGGGTTATTAATGTACGGTACCTGCTCGGTCTTAATGGACGAGTAGCTGATTGTGAGCTTCTCCTTGATGGAGCCGAGCGCCTCGTTCCACATCACCTCCAGCAAGGCGCACACCTGGGGCTGAAGGTCACCCGGGCAGGTCACAAGGTCACGCTGCATCTACAAGGTCAAATATCACAATACAGACACACGATACAAACACTGGACAATACCCAATTATATTTAATATTAGACTGAAACCTTTTGTACAATTAGTGACTTACGAATCATAGGTCTACGCAGAGGCCCTGGTCTACGCAAAAACAAAAGCTTGTGGAGAAATATTTCTCAAATCACAGAAACGCATATAGACTTGCATATTCAACTAGTTATATTGATATGTATCAAATAACCTCTTCGGCCGATCAAATAATATTGGTTGAAATGTCCGATAAACTTGTTAAAACCAAATAAAAAAGACACTCATATCTTAATTAGACCCACCTGCACAAACTGCGTTGAGCCGAGTGCCCCCACCACATGCGGTGGCAATTTGCCTACCGTCAGGGGGTGCAGGGAGAGGGGCGCTGAGGTAAGTTTACTGATGACGTAACTGTACACAGACAACGCGTCCTCAGCCTCCGTCACAAACCGGTGCTCAGCCTTCACGTCACCACTTTTCTGAAAGCGCATTTAATATCTCAGTTGAGTTCAATAAGTTACTAACTTGCTCCAGATCTATTTCCTGAAAACATATATACATTTGTACTTAAAAGATTGTAATAGGCAAGACCCAAAAGAAATTGGTCTATAGATTTCACTTTTCAGAAAATGATGCAAGCAAGCAGCTTTTTTTAGCGAGGAATTGGAGACTGTGCCTTTTCTTTTTACGCAATGCTGGGACATGAGATGTCAGGCCAACAAAAGTTTAAAAAATACAATAGACTGCACGGGGTGTCGCGCGGCATATTGAGTTATTACATATCAGTTTGACTTACATTAATCTCCATCTCCCAGCCTGTGTACGCGGACACGCGGTAGGTGCAGTCGGTACCCGTCTTGTGCCAACTGCATCTCCACCACACCGAACAGCGTGTCATGCTTCTTCATATCATATTTCTGGAGCGACAGAGGCGTTCATTAATGTGGACTTAATATTTTTGAATGGGTGGAATAGGGCTCTTGAACCAACAAAAATACACATTAAGACATACCGTAATGTTAAATTGACTGGCTATATTTCTATTTCAGATGTCTAGATATGCCAGATTAACATTAGCATGATAACCTACGTAAAATTTACCGTGAGTTGAAACGTACATTGAGGTTTTCTACGCTAAATGATTTATAGCTTTATTATAAAGCATACCTCGAGAACAGTTGACTTTACAAGAACAGAATCTGGAGGAAACGATGGACATTTCGGATCAGCTATAGAATATGCTGGAACAGACTCTAGGCGTAGACTGCTGCGCTTTTTCTTTTTTGATTCTTTCGTTTTTGGGGCTGAAAATAAAACATATAAAACATATTTATATCATTTCTACAAAAATAATTCTTATCAGCAGTAAGAATTAGAAATTAAGGTAACAGTTGATCAAGCTGAAACAGGTCTCCCCTTGGACAAAAAACACCTGATCACTCATTACTTTATGTTTCCATTGGTAAAGAATATAATTTTTTAATTTTTTATATTTTTTACAAAGAATATAATAATTAAGTACCTGCTATTTTGCCTTTGTCAAATTGCTGGTCGCTCATACTGCGCTCCATAAGATACGGCTTAGAGGGTACGAGTGCCTGCTGCTCTGCGCATGCCTCGAGGTAAGCCAGCGACACAATAGGGATGTTGAACTTGCGTGCCTGGCGGCATTTGTAGGAATCCAGCTGGTCTGCCTTGCTGATCACTAAATGGGTGGTCTGTGGAGTACCGGTAATAAGGCATATTAGAAACAATGTACCGTACTTGTAATGTGTATCTAAAGAAGGTGGGATGAGAACATCTGTGAGACACGGTGAGTATATTGATGTAGGAACACTTGTGAATAACTCGTTCCCGGTATATTATTTCATGAACGTCCATAGTTATTTGTTTGTCTCTTATAACTTATTTCAAAGTAAGATCATTAATAGTACAACATGTATCTCTATTGAATCATACTAAACTCTTTAAGGGCCACATAGTGCTAAAAGCAACTATCTAGGGCAAAATCATGCCAAATCTTGGCAGTGCTTTAGGGTAGATTCACCATGAGTCGGACACATACCCTGAGACGGACAGTGAAATTTGAGGGTATTCATGTAAACTACGACGTCTAGTGTATGTTATTTGGAAAGAATAACACTTAAACTTTACCCTAGTTCAAAGATGAAGTGCTTAAAATGCTTAAATGACCACAAAATCAAGTGTCCGTCTCAAGGTATGTGTCCGACTTAAGGTGAATCTACCCTAACCCCAGAGTCGTCATGATGCATTTCATGAATGCAGCCCTGGATAGTAGTTACTCACCAGCTAGGGCTGCATGAATGCATCATGACGACAAACGTGATAATTAAGGCATAATTTAAGGGAGTGTTCATTTATTAATCACAGGGGGGGTGGTGAGATTTCGCGTGGAGGGGCAACATTTTTTTACCCCCCCCCCCCTCGAGAGCGCGTGGAACGTTTTGGGTCCCCCCTCGCCGAAGGCGCCGAAAAATGTTCGCCCTCCCCCTTTGAACTATAGTAACGAGCGGGCTTTTTTGCTAAAAAGGGGCTTAAATTTTTACCCCTCCCCCCCTCAAGAGGGGTCGGAAATGTTTACGTCCCACCCCCCCCCCCCCCGTAAATAATAAATGAACACTCCCTAAAGCTAAATGCAACCTTGAAAGGGGTTAAGGAATTCTCCATGTCCACAATGCTTGATGCCTGACCTTATTGGTGATGATGTAGGAGATGACACCTCCGCGGTTAATGACCTGCTCCTTGTAGGCCTTCTTGGTCTTGAAGGGTGTGCCGCTGACCAGGTCCACCACCACCTGGCACCCGGCCATGTAGCCGACCAGCTCCTTCATACTGGGGGCTGCTCCTGTCTGTACTCCTGTCTGTACACCTGTCTGTTCACCTGTCTGAAACCCTGGTCGAGGAAAAGAAGGAAATTTTGTTCTGCAGTCAACTTCCTCTATTGATTCCCTGTAGACCCAATGGTGGCCACATTTAATAGACTCTATAAGTATTATACGCCTATACTAGGCTATACGGTAATGTGGCCATCCTTGAGTCTACAGGGAATCATTTTCTATAGGCCTACAGTGTAAGTCTAGTGTAGTATGTTTAAGACTATGCAAAGTGTCCCCCTTGCCGCCTAGTACTTAAGAGTTAGACCCAGTAGGTTAGAGGGGTTGGCTTCACTGGTGATGGGCCAGTGACATCATGAGTAGGCCTATAGACAACTTTATCTGTACGGTAATTGGTAACATAGGTTATGCGTCATCAACATCCCTGAGTTATAAATTGCCATGACTTAGTCTTAGTCCGTACTTGCATGCCTAAGCCTATTAAAGGGAGTGATCATTTTTTAACAACAGGAGGGGGGGGGTGGTGAGTTTCCGCGGGGAGCGCACGAAATTTTTTACCCCCCCCCTTACGGCTGAAAATCGGCTCGCGCGCGGGCCCTTTGAAGCATAGTTACAGGCGGGCTTTTTGGCTCAAAACAGGTTAAATTATTTTGACCCCCCCCCCCCCAAAAGGGGTTCAAATTTTTTTGCCCCCCCCCCCCCTAAAACCCATCACCCCCCCCCCCCTGTTGTTAAAAAATGATCACTCCCTAAATGTTCGACTAGTAACATACTCCAAGTCGATTTTACAGGCACTGTCAACCCTGATATATCAATTACCATGCCCAATGCATTTACCGTGCACCTGTAGGCCTACGTACAGAGATTTTACAATTTGTCAAAACAAATTGACTGAATATTGTAATTTATACAATATTTTTGACAAACTATGTCACTATGTGTGATGGTGCATTGCCTTTTCAATTAGCAATACTATGAATCTGATTTCTGACACTTGTGACTAGATATTAAATTGTCTACTTCCCAGACCCAGCCCAGGAAATCCAACAACTAAGGGAGTGATCATTTTTTATCAACAGGGGGGGGGTTGGTTTGGGGGGGGGGGCAAAAAAAATTTGGACCCCTTGACCGGGGGGGTGTAAAAAATTTGGACCCCTCTTGGGGGGGGTCCAAAAAATTTAACCTGTTTTGGGCCAAAAAGCCCGCGCGTTACTATGCTTCAAAGGGCCCCGCGCGCTGCGCCAATTTCCAACTCGTAGGGGGGGGGGGGGGAATTTAGACCCGTTGACCGGGGGGGGGGGTGAAAAAAATTTCACGCGCTCCGCGCGGAAAACCACCCCCCCCCCCCTGTTGTTAAAAAATGATCACTCCCTAACAAG
>CANHQG010000829.1:0-14209 GCA_947462335.1 Harmothoe impar | reverse complement strand
AACGTGCAGGCTTTTTCCCTCAAAACAGGTCGAATTTTTATAACAATGGTGGATGGTGGAGGCGGGGGGGGGAGGTCCATACCCCCTAACCCTAAGTATCAGCACGGGTGAGGTGAGGTGGTAAACTGACCGTGACGTGACTTTTGACGTCGGCGTCTTTGATGACGTAGCTCCATAATGAGGCTGGTGCCCATGGTTACCCACGTGACCTGCTGTACAATAAGACCCTGTACCCACGTGTACCCGGCCTACACCCCCTTCTCATCTCTCCACTCAGCCGTGAGATGGTCATGGGGCCCTACCATTAACCAATCACAGCAGATGTACTATAAGTATAGGGCGTTTACTTCCACTTCCGGTCTGGACGTCTCACTAGTTTCTAGTGGCCATTAGAAGATTTTGAACTGGTACTAAAGGCCAAAGTCAGGATAGTTCGTGCCTGTCTTGGATATATAGCAGAGTATAGATCACACTCATGACGACTCGTAAAAGACCTTCATTAATTTACAGTACATGATTAACTCTGTAAAAAAAAGTGGAAGTTTCCCTTTTTTTTCTTGACAATGGAGTGATATTTCTGAGTGTTTATTTTTGTAGTCAAGATTCATGAATTTACCTACCGTGAAACCTTGCTGATAAACCGACCTTTTTTTGGAATTTTTGGCTTGATTCGGCTTATAGTATCTCCTCAAAGTGAGGGGTCGGCTTATAAGGGAGGTATTTTATCCAGTACATTGTAGTTTAAAGCTCACTAAATGACCCAGAATTCGGCTTATAGAATTCTCTCAAACTAAGGGGGGGGGGGGTCGGCTTATAAGGGAGGTCTGCTTATCAAAGAGGTTTTACGGTACATCGCTGATACACTCCCAAAGGATCAGCATGATGCACCAGCACAGCGTCGTTGAGTTACTCGTAAATGCAATGCTGCATCATGCCAACATATATGTACATTCAGCATTTAGGATGCCTGTATATATATACATGCACACATACATCACAATGTACCTGTATACTTGTTGTTGAACTCTCAAACACATGTCTAACTATGTCCCCTCTGTTTGTCCACAGGTGAGTCCTACTACCCGACACCATGGAGTACCATTAGTACCTAGCAGGCCCGTAACTAGGGGGGGTTCGTCGTTTCGAACGAACCACCCCACCTTACTGAAGGAGAAAAAGTGTTCCACCCTACCTGACTGTAAAGAGGACATATTTGCCTACATGCCATCTTTTACGGCTTGTTGATCGGACAATTATTAAGGATTCTAGAGAGAAAACATGAAAGCTTGATTATAATACCCCAAACTCTGCTTTCTCTTTAAATATATCGTACAAAGTTCCACCGCCATATTGGAGAAGTCCAGTTCCACTATTGAAATAATCATGTCAAGTTCCACCTTATCCAAAAGCGAACCACCCCGCAAAGAGGGCTAGTTACGGGCCTGCCTAGTACGGACCACACACAGGTCACACAGGTAGGGCAGGCACCGGGATACATCAGTTTAACTCCTGTGTATGTGTAGAAAAAGAGAAGTTTGAAGTGCCATTCCTGTCCTATATGTGGGCCAGACATTCTCACCTGTACGGTTTGTGTTCCTGCTACTTTCACAGCAGAACCATGCTCGACGAAGGGAGTCATCATTTGAAATTTTGCACGCAGGGATCGACATTTTGTAGCCCCTCTTCTGCAGGCCAAAATTCAGATGTGCCATTCCTGTCCTACATGTGGGTCAGACGTTCTCACACTTGTTACTTTGTCAGCACAACCATACTAGATGAGGGGAGTGATTATTTGACATTTTGTTCGCAGGGGGCAACAATTTTTAGCTCCCCTTTTGGCGGGTCACACACACACCTTTAAGCATAGTAATGCATGGGCTTTTTCGCTGAAAATGAGCTTTAAATCTTTTTTGAAAGTCAACCCCCCCCAAGATGAGTTGACATTATTTATCCCCCCCCCCCCCCATTGTTAATAAAAAAAAAAAAAGAAGAGGACTACCTAACCTGTTGGAACCGCCTCTAGCTGCCTCTAACAGCCATCTTAGAGAAGCAAAGGAACTTTTAGGGGGATTGGACCATTTTCAGCACTGCTCAGGTTAAAATAGCAACAAAATAGTTGAAAACAGTAGGCATGAGGAAATGCATCATTTCAGCTGAAAATCTAAAAATACAGGGATGACCTTGAGTATTCATAAATAGAAAGCCTAACCGGGTGACAAATTAGCCAACTTCTAAAATGGCGAGGACCTGCCTAAATCAAAAACAGAACTTTTTCGGGGCCTTACTCATTCGCCATGTTTGGTGGCGCCATATTTGGTGGCTGGCTGAGGCGGAGAGATGGGACTGTAAGTTGTAACTAAAGATGAAAGGTCAAGGTCGACCGTCATAGTGCAAGAAAAGTGACTTCTAGGCTTGGCTCTAACTTTAGGTGTAGTAATATTAGACTGAGGCCTATCTCTGGCCGCTCTGTAGGCCCCAGCCTTTGTCCCTGTTTTAGCTGCACCAGGACTCTTTGTCACCATGGTTACACAGATACAGGGGGGGCTGAGGGAGGTGGGCGATAATATGGTGAAATGATGTATTTAATGAGGCCCAGAGCCGTCAGAGGGCAGCACTTTAACCCTTTAAGGGCCGCATAGTGCTGTTATGCCTTTTGTGGTCCTGATGCATGCATGCAGCCCTGGTGAGTAAACCGGCTAGTGCTCCATTCATGCATCATGCCGCTCATATACGGTTAATACTCCTGAAGCATCGGCATGATGCATGAATACAACCCTGGCAAGTACTCGTCTCGGGCAAAGCGCATTAAAGCACTGTGTGGCCCTTGAAGCATTAATGCTGACATATTGATGACATTATAGGCTTGTGCATTGACTTGTGTGTCGGAACCCAACCTTAAGGGCTTTTGTGTCAACTCACATGTTAGAACCCTTATGTGTCTACTCGTTTCTTAGACCCCATCTTCAAAGGGCCACGTGTGTCGACTCACGTGTTAGAACCCAAACGTAGCGGGTGTGTGTTGACACACGACATGGCCTGGTGGTCATACCTGTATACTGTATGTACCCGCGTTAGGTGCGGACACGTGGCGGTAAAGCGGCCACGTGTCTGTTCCTAGAAGTCCCTAATGAAGCCACATAATGAGCAGCTGTCATCAAGGTATGGCAGCCTCAGGCAGCTCAGGCCACAAAAAAGGGTTTGTTTCACGTCACTTGACCGACCCTATCAAAACAGGGCCGACCCTACGTTCTTTATGCAATTTTGAAGAAATTTGCATATTTTTATCCTTTTTTGGTCAATTTTAGGGTCTTCGGAGAACCTGGGTAGTACTTTCATGTGTTTTTAAAAAAAAAGTTTTTAAAAAAAATCCGACCCACTGACCTTTCATTTTCTTGCCATGTTACCTGAAGCAAACCTCTTTTTCTTTTGGCCTGAGCTGGAGGAGCTGATTAATGGGGTGGTGTGTGTACTCTGAGAATCTGTTACTTATGGTTTACACAATATCTGCTCAATTAAGAATAATTGATTAAGCAAAAAAAAGTGGAAAATATTGATGAAGTATGATCAGCAATTTGGTCAAATTAAGTCAGGTTCTTCAATAAATGTCATGGTAAAATAATGAAGACTATGCGAGCGTAGAATATCATAAATAATTCCTGAGCCTGCTGCAAGTCTATCCGTTGCTCTGCTAGCATCATCTGTAAAACAATGAATAATGTGTGAGGCTGGGGCGCGTCTACCCGGCGGCTGCTCGGGCTGCCACCTGGTGGTGTGCAGCAGAGGTAGGAGACTTATTGGCTTTACTGCGGGTCTGACACTAATTACCACACCCGCCTTAATTCTGCCATCGCCAAATAAAGGGGGGGGGGGGTCCCGGGGGGAGCCGGCCCCGCTAGCATCCTCCCCCGCTAGTACTCTCTCCACCGTCCTTCTCTCCTGCTCAATGACCCAATTTTTCAGGCTCACAGACGCCCGTTACCTGCCTCCCCTAGAACCCAAAACGAGGCTGAGTAACTCAGAATGAGGCTCCAGGAAACCCAAAGTGCAGGGGCGGATCCAGAGGGGGGGGGGGCGCAAGGGGCGCGCGCCCCCCCTATTTTTTGGTAAATTTTAATGTAGATGGTTGAACACCCCCAATGCTGGAGGTATTACGGCGCCCCCTCTTTCCCAAATTCCTGGATCCGCCCCTGAAGTGAGGCGGGGTAACTCAGAATGAGGCTCCAGGAAACCCAAAGTGAGGCTTGACTACTCACAGAGAGTCATTATGGGAGGGATGAAGGAGGCAGTCTGATGCAAGGCAAGGGACTGAGGTAAAAGGGTGATATATAAAGGGAATGAGGGAAAAAGGGAAGAAGAAGAAAGATATTAAAGGAGAAAAGATGAAATGGCCCTGCAGCCCTGTGCAGCATACACTAGTGCCAGGTACTGTGATCAGCAGCCATATATTCAGCAGCCGGTATCGAGCCCCGGCCTGGTAACGGGCATAAAGGGGTATAGGCAGTTTGCCACTAGGTGGCACTGTGAGCCCTGCCACAGGGGGGCTTGTGGTAGCATCTACTGGTAACCGTGGTAACTTAGCGCTACTGAAACTTCAGATCTGCCATGAATACCAGGCAGGTAGCTAGGAGGTGTATATGCAGTAGCCGATGAGTCAACACCTTTTTCCGTTAAGATTGCCTCAATCTCCACTGCTCGTACATCAAATGGCACACTGCAGCCAGCGGTGAGGCAGACCTCTTGAAGCTGCCTGTTGGCATTTCTCACACACCACTGATGCCTCAAAATCACAGTCACAACTTGGATTACAGCCAGTGTTTGATGTGCCCCAGATACCGTACTGTGTCGATTAAGCGACGGGGCGCTCTTCAATTTAGTTGGGTTCTTACACAGGCGCTTATACAAGACAGGTGCTTATTCAAGGTCACGATTTTAGTGCTTAAGGAACATTTTGGTGCCCCTATATCCCTGGCGCTTATTCAAGACCAGTGCTCTTTCAAGACCAGGTGCTTTATTGCGATGGCACGGTACTCCTCATTCTAGTGTCAGAGCCAGTTAGTGAAAGCCAATGCTTGTGTTGAACTGAGCAGAGAGTAGCAGACCCAGTATAGGCCCCACAGTAGACCAGTATTGGCTCAGACTTGAGCAGGGCTGGGGCCTGGAGCTGCCAGGCATCAAGACACATGAAGGGATCTGAGTCTCCAGCCAGAATGTAGGCAGGGTCTAAATTAGGGCGCGGGAATCAAGCGTCAGTCATTTAGCTGGGAGGGGAACGCTACGAATGTCTTCACATGCTTAGATGCTGCGGGGACTCCTGTGAGGGTTGGTTTCACAGGACAAAGAAGAAAGCTAGGATCAATCACCGTACCATTGTGTTAAGCACAGGATTTTGAATAAGCGCTGAGTCTTGTTCAAGCATGGGGGAACCCGGTCATGAAATATTGCTTATAAGCGCTTCTCTCATATAGGCGCTCCAAATATATCAGTGCCGGGGTGCTTAAAAACGAGGGTATGGTAACCATGTATAAAAAACACCAAAATTACCAAGGCTGCAATACTCTGAAACAACGTCGCAAAATATGTACCGTATATCAAGTCTAATGGGCAGAAAAATTGAGTCGTAGTTCAGAAATGGTAGTTAACAGGATGACCGAAATAATGTAAATGTATGTTAAATATATAAGTTAATTGCCGGCAGCAAATTGTACAGTGGGAATGTAGGTTGACAACACAAAGAATGCAGCTAAGTATTCTCAGCATCGCACAGGTGAAAGTAGCACAGAAAAAAAAGATTGGATGTTTGAAATAAAAGAAAAATGTGATAATGGCAGAACCAGGTAAAATGATAGCTGGAAATCGTATTGGTCATGTCATGGTAGTGTACTTGTGGTTGGCGTGATTGGCTGCTTTTTAGACAGTCCTGATATTAGTAGTCCTTGGGAGGGATATGAGTGGGATGGTGGTGGTGGGTGGGTGGTTGTTGGGCAGTCTCCTGGAGAAGAAGCTGTCTTAGGGAGATGTAACATAACAACACTGAGAATACATGTAAAAAACCAGGTTCTTTATTCTGTCCAAGCCAATACAACTCCCACTCCTGCCCTCTGCTCAGGGTCTCTCACACTCTGGGCCTCACATCTCCCTGGCCTCCAGCCACCAGGCCTCCTCCTGCCCACCCCATAGTGGGGCTCCTTAGCCAAATGATCGTTCATTTTGTGATAGAAGCATGAGATTTGGTCCAGATATAGTTTGAAGTATGCTTTATCATATCAGGATGGGAGGCCTTCGGAAATTTTATTTATTCAGGTCGATTTTGACGACCCAAATTAGGTCAAATTTAGAAGGTGTAAATATGCATATGATATTTATAAAAGATAATTCCATACCAAATTGCATTATATTTATCATCAAAATATGGCCCCATACATGCAATAACAGGCCCATTTGCTTAATTTATATAATGTGACCTAGTTTGACCTAATTTGACCTAGTTTACATATTGTCCAGTAAAAGCAGTGGTCAAAGTGAACAATGTTGTTGGAAAAAATATGTCAGTGGTTTTCCACTCTTTGATATGTCCTCTGTCAGGAAAAAATATGTTTGCCAGTCTGTGTCCCTGAAAAGTGTCTGAAATCAAACATGGCCGCTGTTAAACTAGGTCAAAGAGGAAAATCGTCATAACTATGGAACCAATCAAGGAAGAAACATGTTTAACCCTTTAAGGGCCGCTGCTGCCTCTGGGCAGCATCTGAAATACCCCTGAAAAACCGCTGCTGCCATAGGGCAGCAACAGTGCTGTCCAGTGACAGCAATACCACCTGTTTACTGCTACCCTCTGAAACAAATATTAAGTATTTTTGAACCAATCCAAAAATATTTCTGCATAAATACCATGTCCTCTTTTCAGAAAAATGTAAATTCTGTAGCCAATGCAACTTATTTCCCTCTTTAGCCATCGAGCCAGGGATGACTTACTTACATATTAACATATTCTCATGGCATAGGGCCGGTGGTTAAGGTCCAAATTGCATTTTTCAAGGCCAGCAGGGAAAGGGTTAATAGCTCTATTAACATCAGCATTTCAAGATCTATCCATTGGCATTACTTCTGAAGGTCAAGGTCACATTCATTTGTTAGAAATTTAAAAAGGTTGCCATAGATGAGTAAAAAGTGATGAATTTTCATGTAAATTGAATATAACAATATCAATCTGAACATAAAAGTAGGTCTATCATAACATTATCTCTTTTTTTATCTACACCACATAATTTAATCAGTATCATGTTGTAACTGAAATTCAAGATGGCAGTTATCTATAATGAACTGAAGGTGAGGAAAAGCTGCAGCAGAGAATCAGCTAGAGATATACAAACCGGTAGAAACTTAAATTGTTATGCCTAAATCTGTTTTGTCCATTCCCTATGTGTCAGCAACAAGTAAAAATCATTGATTGGAGTAGTTGTCAGTGCTATTTGTAACAACAGAAATTGATTACAAGAACAGTGAGGAAGTAGGTGATCACTCTAGAAGCATTCAGACAATGGTAAATTGAATTGAGAAACTGTGCTTATATTCTAGAAGAGAAAGGTATCAAGCTCTCACTTACTGCCTTCTAAATATATTCGGTCAATTTACCATGTAGGAAGATTCAAGCTAGTGAATAATTCCCTGGTGCATCTGTGCCACTTCAATCCAGGATGACATTTGATATAATATTGTAGTGATCCCAATACTTGGGTTGGTAGGCTAGGACTAGGGACTGTCGGGGAACCATCCAAGTATCTGACTATTAGGGAACTGTAAGGATTGTATGACTTGCAGCTACCTCCCAAAGAACAACACAAGTGGTTGTACAGTTGTAAATAGCCTTCTTTATTCAGGATATAAAGATATATGAAGCACGGTCATGGCTACACTCAGTGTACCTCTAGAGACATCACAGATGGTATGGCAGAACCTGGACCAGGTTGCTTCTACCCAATGGGTGGATGGTTTATCTGGGGAGCAGAGTCCAGTCGAAGGTTCTGTCAGTGGAGTCTTCAGTAGCAGCTACCTAGGAAGTCTCAGTGAGTCTCCTCGTAGGTGGAGCTCCCAGTGAAGAAACTGCGCAGTTCTAGTTGCAACCGTGCCGGGTAGGTAGCACTGGCCGGTCGAGTTTACCCAGGCCAGGTTAGTAACCAGGCAGTGCTGCAACCGGGTAATACTAGCTGGGTCGGATCAGGACTGATCCGGTCAAGCTGGCACACCTCTAAGAGATATAGCATAATGATGCAGAATGGTACATCAGCCCACACTATACATGCCTGTTCAATAGACCCTCTCAGTATGCAAGTTGGCTCTTCCCATTTAACCATTTGAAGGATGAGAAAGTTCACACCTTAAAATCCTCCAGAGCACCATTTTCAAATATGAAATTCCTCCTGGATCTATGTGTCCCTGGAAGATAAATATCCTAAATATTCCTACACCTCAAAGCCCATAATACAACATTCATGTTTTAACCTTCCTGTTCCAATTCCTTGAACTCCTCCTCTTACCTGCTGAGTGGCTCTATGGACATATTTTACCAGCCATGTCATGCTCAACAATATCTTACTTCCCTATGGAGCAGTTTTCTCTCCAAGTAATACATTTGTTTAATGAGCACACTCCATTTCACTTGATATTATCAGAATATGCTAAATTTTCAGAGCTGTTGACATGTCCAGACTATAAAAGCTTTACTGCACAGGGTGCAGCTTAATCCACTAACCAGTGTCAGTGATCAACTGGTGGTTGTATGCAAAACTAAACATGGAGGACTTCATTGTTCATTGCATGTGAGAAAATACAGAAAATCGGGAAATTGTAGAAGATATTGTTTGTCTCAAATGTAAATCCATGCAAGCTGACATGGGTCATTGAAGTATCAGGAGTTTCACAACAGGTATCTAAACAATAATCAAGTCAATGTGCTAATATTACCATTTACAGTATCTTAGGGCAGTGAATGTCTCGAATGCAGCATGTGTTTATAGAAAGTACTGCTCCAGGGCAGTATCACAAACACTCTTTCCAGCCACCTCCCTGTTGGTTTGAAGTGTTCAGAGTAGGCCTACTGCCCTTTAATGGGCCAGAATCAGCTGCAATGACTCATGGGTTGATAATCAACAAATGAAGAGAAGTGTTGCTCATCACACATGTTCTCAAGTTGTAAATACCCAAGATACAGGTATTTCCTTGCACATCATACCATTAAAATATCTCATGTTCGGGGGAAATGAGTATGGGCAGTACTCTGGACAATATCAGGTAATACCAGTATTGCCCTTCTCAGAGTGCATCGATGCACTATCAGTATATCAAAGTGCATCAATATACCAGCTGTCTGGAAAATGGAACCATAAGGCAGAACTGATCAGTGGCAACAGCAGGGTTTAGTGTACATGGTTTGGGGTCAGAGCAAGGCTTTCTTAACCACTTAACCATGCTAAGTCTGACCCTCTGCTTAAGGTTTGCTGCTGTGTGAAAAGGTATAACCATTGCTGTGTAACACAACCAATGTTCCAAGAAACTGGTCCCAAACTGGTGTCTAAGGGGGGTAAGCTCTAGACTAATGTCTTTTATCAGTCGAAAGGTTTAGCTAACGACAGGGCATTTAGTGAAAAGAATTTGAGTCAGTCGTCAGGCCTATGCGTTTCTATTTAACTTACTTTTGTGCTTTGATACCTAAACCTATTTTAGGGGTTGCCAACATGGATTTCATCAGGGAGAAGCAAATGTCAAACTCATCAGGGAGAAGCAAATGTCAAAGCAACAAGGCTAATAACAATTTAAACTTCTACCGGTTTGTATATCTCCAGCTGATTCTCTGCTGCAGCTTTTCCTCACCTTCAGTTCCTTATAAATAACTACCATCTTGAATGAATTTCAGTTACAACATGATACTGATTAAAGTATGTGGTGAAGATACTTGAGAAAATAAAGAGATAATGTTATGATTCACTTACTTTTATGTTCAGATTGATATTGTTATATTCAATTTACATGAAAATTCATCACTTTTTACTCATCTATGGCAACCTTTTTAAATTTCTAACAAATGAATGTGACCTTGACCTTCAGAAGTAATGCCAATGGATAGATCTTGAAATGCTGATGTTAATAGAGCTATTAAACATGTTTCTTCCTTGATTGGTTCCATAGTTATGACGATTTTCCTCTTTGACCTAGTTTAACAGCGGCCATGTTTGATTTCAGACACTTTTCAGGGACACAGACTGGCAAACATATTTTTTCCTGACAGAGGACATATCAAAGAGTGGAAAACCACTGACATATTTTTTCCAACAACATTGTTCACTTTGACCATTGCTTTTACTGGACAATATGTAAACTAGGTCAAATTAGGTCAAACTAGGTCACATTATATAAATTAAGCAAATGGGCCTGTTATTGCATGTATGGGGCCATATTTTGATGATAGATATAATGCAATTTTGTATGGAATTATCTTTTATAAATATCATGTGCATATTTACACCTTCTAAATTTGACCTAATTTGGGTCGTCAAAATCGACCTGAAAAAATAAAATTTCCGAAGGCCTCCCATCCTAATATGAAAAAGCATACTTTAAACTATATCTGGACCAAATCTCATGCTTCTATCACAAAATGAACGATTGAATCTATATTGGAGGCTAAGGAGCCCCACTACCAGCCCTCTGGTCCCGTCGCTGACTCCGTCCCTCTGAGTCTCTGGCCGTGTGATTGAAATCTCTCTGACTACTCTCCCGTGGTGCCTTGTGCACTACATATTAGTACCTATTTCTCCAGGGCTGGAGGGAGCGCCTGAGCTGGTGGCCGTTACCTCATGCACCGAAATAGCCATACTCTCTTCCGAGTGGTCCAAACCAACATCACGTCACATGCATTCTCCAATCACACACAATCACCCCACATCAGACCACATTCACCCTCCCATGCCCCCGTCTGGAACCAATTCCAAGAAGTTGGAAGGGGAGGGTGGTGGAAGAAGCAATCGACACAAACTATAGATTAAATACAATTACATAGTGAAAACTAATATAATTAACAATGGCTATACATGGTTATATTACAGAGAGATGTCTGGGATAGTTTCTGATTGGTTTAAGTCAAGGCATCACTCTCCTAGCACAGACTCTAGCAAGGATCTGACCTAGATACATACATTATTCATAGATGGCTTAACATGGCATCAAACATACAGAGAGAACTGCCGTCCCCTGGTGCCACCTCTCGCCACAGAATGCAGAGGGAGGTCATGACACAGAAACATACACATCCTGTTGTGCCACCTCTCATTGCAGAATGGGGAGGGAAGTCATGTTATAGAACATACAGTGAGAACTGCCGCCATCTGGTGCCACCTCTCTGTTACAGGACGTACAGAGAGCACCCCCGGTGCCGCCTCTCTGTTACAGGACGTACAGAGAGTACCCCCGGTGCCACCTCTCTGTTACAGGACGTACAGAGAGTACCCCCGGTGCCACCTCTCTGGTACAGGACGTACAGAGAGTACCCCTGGTGCCACCTCTCTGTTACAGGACGTACAGAGAGTACCACCACCCTGGTGCCACCTCTCTTACAGAACGTACAGAGAGTACCCCCGGTGCCACCTCTCTGGTACAGGACGTACAGAGAGTACCCCCGGTGCCACCTCTCTGTTACAGGACGTACAGAGAGTACCACCACCCTGGTGCCACCTCTCTTACAGAACGTACAGAGAGCACCCCCGGTGCCACCTCTCTGTTACAGGACGTACAGAGAGTACCCCCGGTGCCACCTCTCTGGTACAGGACGTACAGAGAGTACCCCCGGTGCCACCTCTCTGGTACAGGACGTACAGAGAGTACCCCCGGTGCCACCTCTCTGTTACAGGACGTACAGAGAGTACCCCCGGTGCCACCTCTCTGTTACAGGACGTACAGAGAGTACCCCCGGTGCCACCTCTCTGTTACAGGACGCACAGAGAGTACCCCCGGTGCCACCTCTCTGGTACAGGACGTACAGAGAGTACCACCACCCTGGTGCCACCTCTCGTCACAGAATGCGCAGGGAGGTCATGATACAGAATCATCAAAAAGCTGTATCCAGGGCAGCGGGAGCGGCTCGTGACGTGACCGGGTTACCCGGCATGCAGCGGGAGCGGCCCGTGACGTGACCGGGTTACCCAGCGTGCAGCGGGAGCGGCCCGTGACGTGACCGGGTTACCCGGCATGCAGCGGGAGCGGCTCGTGACGTGACCGGGTTACCCAGCATGCAGCAGGAGCGGCTCGTGACGTGACCGGGTCACCCGGCATGCAGCGGGAGCAGCTCGTGACGTGACCGGGTCACCCGGCATGCAGCGGGAGCGGCTCGTGACGTGACCGGGTTACCCAGCATGCAGCAGGAGCGGCTCGTGACGTGACCGGGTCACCCGGCATGCAGCGGGAGCGGCTCCCTGACAGGCTACAGGTGCACAGAGTAACTCCTGGTGACCCGACAACCCTCGGCAACCCACACTCACCTTGGTAACAGCAGGCTCTAAAAGCAACTAGTTGTAACCCATACTTCATGACAATTTTTAACAACTCAAACTCAGCAGTTGTTAGTATCCTACAAGAGTCCTTAGCAACTCAAACCAGTCCTTAGCAACGAATGGCAACCCTCAGCAACCCACTGTGGCACATTCACAACGGTAACAGCAGCCTATAAAACAACTAGTTGTAACCCATAACAACTCACAGCAGTCCTCAGCAACTCAGGGCAGCCCTTAGCAACTCAATGTGACCCTTAGCAACTTTCAATGGTCCCTAGCAACTCATAACAGCCTCTAGCAACTCACAGCAACCCCTAGCAACTCACAGCAACCCTTAGCAACTCAATGTGACCCTTAGCAACTTTCAATGGTCCCTAGCAACTCATAGCAGTCTCTAGCAACTCACAGAAACCCTTAGCAACTCACAGAAACCCCTAGCAACTCACAGCAACCCCTAGCAACTCACAGCAACCCTTATCAAATTGCAGTAGTCCTTAGCAACTCAAGGAAGCTCTCGGCAGCAACTTACAATAACCTTGAACTTGAACTTGAACTTAGCAACTCACAGTAGTCCCTAGCTTCCCATGGCAACCCATAGTAACTCACAGCAGTCCTTAGCAACTCATGGTAACCCTTAGCAGCTTGCGGTAACCCTTAGCCACTTAAAGCAACCCTTAGCAACTTACTGCAACAATTAGCAACTCACAGCAGTCCTTAGCAACCTACAATAACCCTTAGCAACTCGCGGTAACCCTTAGCAACTAACAGCTGTCCTTAGCAACTGGTTACGCCGAGCAACTCATAACTAAGAGACATGATGTTACAGAGTTACCTGCAGGCTCCCTACCTGTCTCCCCCTGCTGTCTGCACTGTGGGTACCTGGAGGTGCAGGGGGGGGGGGGGTGCACGTTGCTGTCACCAGAGCGTCTGTCTCCCCTCCCCTAGTCCTCAGTCCCTGATGAGGCCCCCGGGCAGGGAGGGAGGGAAATAGGGGAGGGGGAGGGGAGTAAAAAGGCGCTGTGTGGTTTTACCTTGTGGCGGCCTGGATCCCGACAAGGGGGCTGAGGGTGTGGTTGGGGGGGGGGGCTGGTTGGGGGGGGGGGGGGGGGGTAATAAGGGGACAGCGCAGGGACAGGCTTTGATGAAGGTGGAGAGGTGTATAAAGGAGACGGAGGGAGGGGACAGATAAGGATAAGGTGAGGGGTAAGTAGTAAGGAGGTGGTAAGGGTCTGTTGGGGATCAGTCCGATAGGGAAATAAGGAGAGAGGTGGGTGAGCGGGTCTGTGTTGGGGATGGGGGACTTGTCATGATTTTGATATAACTTTACCAGGCACCACCATGTCTTATACCGAACAAGCAATGTTTATGAGTGTCTCCACCCACCCACCCACCCACCCATCCACTCACCCACCCTGCTCCCGAAACCTGGACCACCCTGTCATCACCAATGCTGCATGTAGGGTGTTGTGGCCTTGGTTACCAAGTCAGTGGTGGTATCTAGAACATGGGGACTATCACTGACACCCTACACCTCCCCAACCCTCACTGCTGGACATGAATTAATTCATGAGAGAAAGAGTATAGTAAGGCCACACCAAAAAAAAGAGTTGGTCTACGGATTTCCCGCACCACATTTTTCAAAATGTAAATTTTTATTTTTTTTGAAAAAAAAA
>CANHQG010000828.1:0-14331 GCA_947462335.1 Harmothoe impar | reverse complement strand
GGGGGGAGTACCTAGACCAGGGTGCATCTTCAGTCTCAGTGTGGTGTAGTAGCAGTAAGTAGTAGGAGTAGACTTCGGCCCTTGTTTTACATTACCTACAGTAGTAGAGCACTTCATTTGTATACCATATATATCTTTAGGCACCTGTTTGTCTTTCCATCAAAACGTGTGACCTAGCACCAGTGTTGCTGAAAACTTTTTGTGCACAATGTGGCCTGTGTCGCGAGATCTTACACAGGCCATTTGCCTGCTACACAGGCCACATCCGCCCTATTTTCATATGAATGATTACAGATTGTTATAGTTCTTAATAATAACAGCTTATAAAGTCGATTTGAAAATGCTTAAATTCACTCAAAACAACGCTTATAAGTTGGATAGACATAACTCAGCTGCTAATAGGAATATTTGAAAAAGTCTTTCACTGTTGGAAAGCTGAGATCATGCCCGGCCATTGTGGCCGATGTCTGATGACCTCACATCAGCCATTACGATTCTACATCGGCAAAAGCCGATGTTATTTCGGCAACACTGTAGCACAAATATAAACAGCCCTGTTTGGCTGATGTGTTTTTGCGCCTCATGCTCTTGGCTAACGTTTAAAGCCTTAATCTTGTTTTATGTATTTTGACCCAATAAAAAATGGTTAAACTCAAACTGAAGACCGATGGAGGGCAGGGCGGGGGAGCTTTTGAACGATTGTGCCTATACATGGGTATGGGAGTACTAAAATCTCAGAGCCATCATTTTTTAGTTTTTAGGGAGTGCTAATTTTTCAACAAGGAGGGGGGTGAGATTTCGCACAGAGTGTGTAAAACTTTTTTGACATTTAATCCCCCCCCTCCTCCCTCTCCATGTGACACCTGCTGAATTTTACGAATGTATAGCCACACAAATCTCATGAACATATCCATGGATTTAATAATTATTACCTGGTATATAGTATATAGGGTTTCAATTAGACTTCCAAGTCGTATGGCTGCCAATTCTTTCGTACTCGAATCATGTTTGTAGGTATCACGGAATGCACCGGATCAATGTGGCCAACTTTTTTTTTTGTTATGTTCAGGTAACATGGCCCCAAAAAAAGGGTAGGTAGGTAGATTTTTTTCTTTTACCATTTTGTTCAAGGATAATGAGATGAAATTCCTCACTATTTTGCATAATTGCTGTAAAAAAAAAAATGGTAGAAAAAACAACAAAAAATGGCTTCCAAAAAAAATTAGGGAAGGGTCCAAAAAATAGGGTCGGTCCAGATACCTGAACACAACCATCGTTGTTTTTGGGCTGAGGTACAATTGCTGTATGGCATGTCAATTCATGTTGAACTTAAAAGTACACTGACCTCAGCCCCAGATCAGTACACTAAGTCAGCCTGCCCCAGCCACTCACCCCTCTCCAGCATGCAATATGGGATACCATACCATCGCGATAAAGGTACCGTCACGATTAAGATACCGTCACGATGAAGGTACCGTCGCGATGAAGGTACCGTCCCGATGAAGGTACCGTCACGATAAAGGTACCGTCACGATAAAGGTACCGTCACGATAAAGGTACCGTCACGATAAAGGTACCGTCACGATAAAGGTACCGTCACGATAAAGGTACCGTCACGATAAAGGTACCGTCACGATAAAGGTACCGTCACCATAAAGGTACCGTCACCATAAAGGTACCGTCACCATAAAGGTACCGTCGCGGTAAAGGTTCCGTCACGATAAAGGTACCGTCGCGGTAAAGGTACCGTCTCGATAATGGTACCGTCGCGGTAAAGGTACCGTCTCGATAAAGGTACCGTCCGATAAAGGTACCATCACGATGAAGGTACCGTCACGATGAAGATACCGTCGCGATAAAGGTACCGTCACGATAAAGGTACCTTCACGATGAAGGTACCATCACGATGAAGGTACCATCACGATGAAGGTACCGTCACGATGAAGGTACCGTCGCGATAAAGGTACCGTCACGATAAAGGTACCGTCCGATAAAGGTACCGTCGCGATGAAGGTACCGTCGCGATGAAGGTACCGTCGCGATGAAGGTACCGTCGCGACGAAGGTACCGTCGCGATGAAGGTACCGTCGCGACGAAGGTACCGTCGCGACGAAGGTACCGTTGCGACGAAGGTACCGTCGTGACGAAGGTACCGTCGCGACAAAGGTACCGTCGCGACAAAGGTACCTTCGCGACGAAGGTACCGTCGCGACAAAGGTACTGTCGCGATAAAGGTACCGTCGCGATAAAGGTACCGTCACGATAAAGGTACCATCACGATAAAGGTACCGTCACGATGAAGGTGCCGTCGCGATAAAGGTACCGTCGCGATAAAGGTACCGTCACGGTAAAGGTACCGTCACAATAAAGGTACCGTCGCGATAAAGGTACCGTCGCGATAAAGGTGCCGTCGCGATAAAGGTACCGTCACGATAAAGGTACCGTCGCGATAAAGGTACCGCCGCGATAAAGGTACCGTCGCAATAAAGGTACCGTCGCAATAAAGGTACCGTCACGATAAAGCTCTTTAATTTGGAGGGGCTCTTTCCCCCTGTGCTTATACAACGCAGGCGCTTATTCAAGATCATGTTTCAGTGCTTAAGAAACACTTAAGTAGTAATCTCACCCACGTCCTCTCACCCTAGGCGTGAATGCTGTGCTATTTCACTACAATGTCCCTGCACACTTTTAACACACAGTATCCTGCTCAGAGGTGTAGGAAGCAAATCTTGATTGGGGGGGGGGGGGGGGCAGGGGGCCGCACTCCAACCAACTTTAGATATTGGCCTTTATGCATGATGAATCATATACAGACTCGTATATTTATAGTATAGAAAATAAGTATTTGAGCCCTCTTTAGTTCTGATTGGGGGTCCAGGCTCCTCTATCCCCACATGTGGGAGAGGTAAGGATTGGAAATTGTGTGAATTTGATTATTATGGTATGGACAACTTTTGGGGGGGCCCAAAGATATTCAGCCCCCCCCCCCCTCCTCAATGATTGGGGGCCCCTTTTCCTACGCCACTGACTGCTCTAGCCATCCCCTGAAGTGGCATTTGACGACTTGAGAACTGGATTCAGAAAAGGCAGGACCCCAGTAACACGACCCTGATTGAATGCACGTCTTCTTTCTGCCGCATTACTCAAAATAACCCAAAGACATAATTAACCCCGGCCTCACGTTACACTTGGGGACTCGCCCGGATTGCTCGCTCTCTGCATCACGGCACTTTTGAGTTCCCTGTCATGATGCTACATCGCAGCAACGGTGAGTAACTCGCTGGCACTGCATTTGTGCATCAGTCATGCTGACCCTTCAGGAGTGTACCAATCCTGTACGGTTGGCGTGACCAATGCATGTAGTCATGACAAGCCTCTCGCTAGCGCTGCATTCATGTGTTGTGATGACAAACAGCACTCACCCAAGTACTATGCCACCCTTAAGGATTAAAAAGGTTGATTCCCATGTCTGTAGGCAAAGAGCAAGGAATACTAAAAGAGCGTTCACTCTAGCTCAGCAGGTCAGCGTTGCCTAGAGTTGTCCGAAGTGCCCAAAAAGGGTCCGGCAAAGTCTGGAATGAAACTAATTCCGCAAAAAATATCCTAGGTCATGATGTACGTTTGATTGTAGTACATTCTATAGACCAATGCAGCAAGAAAGGGTGACTTTTCAAGAAAAGTTTTTGAACATTTCTGAAGTGTGACTGACAAATATGTAAATAAACTGTCAGAATTCTGCCTTTTAATACTAGCTTTTTCAAAGATAATTCTCATATGAATCTCCTGATGCTAAATATAGCTATTGCAGACAATGTTATGATGATTCTGCTAAAACCAACGTAAACAAAACTTTATCATGAGAAAGTTACCCTCTCTTGCTGCATGGGTCTATAGAATATATATGACTTTCCTTAACAATGCACCTATACTACCATACCCACTCAGTGCTGATACAATAGGCTTCAATAGTCCCTACCGTTATATATCATTCTGCCGTGGGGTTATAATAGGCAACCAGTAATAGATAGCCATTGGTCTATATACCGTACTGTCGCGTTTAAGCGCCAGGGCGCTCTTTTCAATTTGTTGGGCTCTTACCCTCGGCGCTTATACAAGACAGGCTTATTCAAGATGCTTAAAGTGGCACAATCACCAAGCGTATCCCACTAACAATTCTAGTACTGTTCTAGTCTACTATGTGGTTAAGTGCGAGTAGTGAAAATGCCCCTTTAAGAAACATTTGGCGACCCCTACATCCCCAGTATTTATACGAGACCGGCACTTTTTCAAAACTAGGCGCGTTATCGGGACGGTACGGTATATATAATAAAGTCTTTAATATGATGCCCCCCTCCCCCTAGTATACACCATTACAGCCCTATAATGATAAGGACTTTAATATGATGCCCCCCCCCTCAGCATACGCCATTAGAGCCCTATAATGATAAGGACTTTAATATGATGCCCCCCCCCCCTCAGCATACGCCATTAGAGCCCTATAATGTATAAGGACTTTAATATTATGCCCCCCCCCCCCAGCATACACCATTATGGCCTTATTAAGTATAGCTGTGTACATATGAGCTGCCCATATGAGCCGCTCATAACACAACCTATTGACCACTCACTCACCCCCCCCCCCCCCCACCTACCCCACCTACCCCCCCCCCAACCCCACCCACACATGATAATAGATAAAGTGAATCTCCTAGGATTTGGCGAGGCCGACAAAGAGGGAGATAATAGATCAGAGATGCCACTCACTTATAGACAAAAAAGTAGGAAATCTTAAAATCTTGGTTGATTTTCTGTAGATAATTTAATACAGAAATTCCCCCCAAAATGTAGGAATTCCTGCAAAGGTAGGAAAAGTGGCAACTTTGATAGATTAAACTGCAGGGGTCTATACATAATAAGAACCTGGTATTTCAAATTGACCAATGGGAGAGCAGGCTTTGCAAGTATCCATACCCGATAGAGCCCATGGTATTCCGCCTTTCATGTAGCGTAATTAAAAGGTAATTAAAAGTCAATTAAATACCAGGTTCTAAGTTGGGTGAAGTTGGATAGACTTGGTCGTCAGAACAAAAGAAATGGCCTGACTGTATATGAGGTACAAAAGGTGAGAGAAACACTCAATGCAGTGTGTGGCATAAGTTAATTAAACCACTCCAGACCCCTGTACTAAGAATAATGGCTTAGTCACGGCTGAGCACACTCGTCCGCAACTCGTGATCAGCCTAGACTGACGCCATTATCCTACGTATAGCGGTCTAGTCGTGGTTTAACTTAGTACTACTTAGCACCCGGCGTGTGGGCTCGCCTTGAGATGGGAGATCCCCTATACCCACACACATGATGCTGATAGCCGCATGGTACTCACGTCCCATAGTCTCCCCGCTAGCCGGATGGTACTCACGTCCCATAGTCTCCCCGCTAGCTGCATGGTACTCACGTCCCATAGTCTCCCCGCTAGCTGCATGGTACTCACGTCCCATAGTCTCCCCGCTAGCCGGATGGTACTCACGTCCCATAGTCTCCCCGCTAGCCGGATGGTACTCACGTCCCATAGTCTCCCCGCTAGCTGCATGGTACTCACGTCCCATAGTCTCCCCGCTAGCCGGATGGTACTCACGTCCCATAGTCTCCCCGCTAGCCGGATGGTACTCACGTCCCATAGTCTCCCCGCTAGCCGGATGGTACTCACGTCCCATAGTCTCCCCACTAGCTGCACGGTACTCACGTCCCATAGTCTCCCCGCTAGCTGCATTGTACTCACGTCCCATAGTCTCCCCACTAGCCGCATGGTACTCACATCCCATAGTCTCCCCGCTAGCTGCATGGTACTCACGTCCCATAGTCTCCCCGCTAGCCGCATTGTACTCACGTCCCATAGTCTCCCCACTAGCCGAATTGTACTCACGTCCCATAGTCTCCCCACTAGCTGCATGGTACTCACGTCCCATGGTCTCCCCACTAGCTGCATGGTACTCACGTATAGTCTCCCCGCTAGCTGCATGGTACTCACGTCCCATAGTCTCCCCGCTAGCTGCATTGTACTCACATCCCATAGTCTCCCCACTAGCTGCATGGTACTCACATCCCATAGTCTCCCCACTAGCCGCATGGTACTCACGTCCCATAGTCTCCCCGCTAGCCGCATGGTACTCACGTCCCATAGTCTCCCCACTAGCTGCATGGTACTCACGTCCCATAGTCTCCCCGCTAGCTGCATTGTACTCACGTATAGTCTCCCCACTAGCTGCATTGTACTCACGTCCCATAGTCTCCCCACTAGCTGCATGGTACTCACGTCCCATAGTCTCCCCACTAGCTGCATTGTACTCACGTCCCATAGTCTCCCCACTAGCTGCATTGTACTCACGTATAGTCTCCCCACTAGCTGCATGGTACTCACGTATAGTCTCCCCGCTAGCTGCATGGTACTCACGTCCCATAGTCTCCCCGCTAGCTGCATTGTACTCACGTCCCATAGTCTCTGTACTAGCTCGTGATCAGCCTAGACTGTCGCCATTATCCTACATATAGCGGTCTAGTCTTGGTTTAACTTAGTACTACTGAGCACCCAGCGCGTAGGCTCGCCTTGAGATGGGAGATCCCCTATAGCCCCCCACACATGATGCTGATAGCTGCATTGTACTCACGTCCCATAGTCTCCCCACTAGCTGCATGGTACTCACGTCCCATAGTCTCCCCACTAGCTGCATGGTACTCACGTCCCATAGTCTCCCCGCTAGCTGCATGGTACTCACGTGCCATAGTCTCCCCACTAGCTGCATTGTACTCACGTCCCATAGTCTCCCCACTAGCCGCATTGTACTCACGTGCCATAGTCTCCCCGCTAGCCGCATTGTACTCACGTCCCATAGTCTCCCCGCTAGCTGCATTGTACTCACGTCCCATAGTCTCCCCGCTAGCTGCATTGTACTCACGTATAGTCTCCCCACTAGCCGCATGGTACTCACGTCCCATAGTCTCCCCGCTAGCTGCATTGTACTCACGTCCCATAGTCTCCCCACTAGCTGCATGGTACTCACGTCCCATAGTCTCCCCGCTAGCCGCATGGTACTCACGTCCCATAGTCTCCCCACTAGCTGCATTGTACTCACGTCCCATAGTCTCCCCGCTAGCTGCATTGTACTCACGTCCCATAGTCTCCCCACTAGCTGCATTGTACTCACGTCCCATAGTCTCCCCACTAGCCGCATGGTACTCACGTCCCATAGTCTCCCCGCTAGCTGCATTGTACTCACGTCCCATAGTCTCCCCACTAGCTGCATTGTACTCACGTCCCATAGTCTCCCCGCTAGCTGCATTGTACTCACGTCCCATAGTCTCCCCACTAGCTGCATGGTACTCACGTCCCATAGTCTCCCCACTAGCTGCATTGTACTCACGTCCCATAGTCTCCCCACTAGCTGCATTGTACTCACGTCCCATAGTCTCCCCGCTAGCTGCATGGTACTCACGTCCCATAGTCTCCCCGCTAGCTGCATTGTACTCACGTCCCATAGTCTCCCCGCTAGCTGCATTGTACTCACGTATAGTCTCCCCACTAGCTGCATGGTACTCACGTATAGTCTCCCCACTAGCCGCATGGTACTCACGTCCCATAGTCTCCCCGCTAGCTGCATTGTACTCACGTCCCATAGTCTCCCCACTAGCTGCATTGTACTCACGTATAGTCTCCCCACTAGCTGCATTGTACTCACGTATAGTCTCCCCACTAGCCGCATGGTACTCACGTCCCATAGTCTCCCCGCTAGCTGCATGGTACTCACGTCCCATAGTCTCCCCGCTAGCTGCATTGTACTCACGTCCCATAGTCTCCCCGCTAGCCGCATGGTACTCACGTCCCATAGTCTCCCCGCTAGCTGCATGGTACTCACGTCCCATAGTCTCCCCACTAGCTGCATGGTACTCACGTCCCATAGTCTCCCCACTAGCTGCATTGTACTCACGTCCCATAGTCTCCCCACTAGCTGCATGGTACTCACGTCCCATAGTCTCCCCTTTAGCCGCATTGTACTCACGTCCCATAGTCTCCCCGCTAGCCGCATGGTACTCACGTCCCATAGTCTCCCCACTAGCCGCATGGTACTCACGTCCCATAGTCTCCCCACTAGCTGCATGGTACTCACGTCCCATAGTCTCCCCGCTAGCCGCATGGTACTCACGTCCCATAGTCTCCCCACTAGCTGCATGGTACTCACGTCCCATAGTCTCCCCGCTAGCTGCATGGTACTCACGTCCCATAGTCTCTGTACTAGCTGCATGGTACTCACGTCCCATAGTCTCCTCGCTAGCTGCATTGTACTCACGTCCCATAGTCTCCCCACTAGCTGCATTGTACTCACGTCTCCCCGCTAGCCGCATGGTACTCAGGTCTCTCCGCTAGCCGCATTGTACTCACGTCCCATAGTCTCCCCACTAGTTGCATTGTACTCACGTCTCCCCGCTAGCCGCATGGTACTCAGGTCTCCCCGCTAGCCGCATTGTACTCACGTCCCATAGTCTCCCCTCTAGTTGCATTGTACTCACGTCCCATAGTCTCCCCGCTAGCTGCATGGTACTCACGTCCCATAGTCTCCCCACTAGCTGCATGGTACTCACATCCCATAGTCTCCCCACTAGCTGCATTGTACTCACGTATAGTCTCCCCACTAGCTGCATTGTACTCACGTCCCATAGTCTCCCCACTAGCTGCATGGTGCTCACATCCCATAGTCTCCCCACTAGCTGCATGGTACTCACGTCCCATAGTCTCCCCACTAGCTGCATGGTACTCACGTCCCATAGTCTCTGTACTAGCCGCATGGTACTCACGTCCCATAGTCTCTGTACTAGCCGCATGGTACTCACGTCCCATAGTCTCCCCACTAGCCGCATGGTACTCACGTCCCATAGTCTCCCCACTAGCCGCATGGTACTCACGTCCCATAGTCTCCCCACTAGCTGCATGGTACTCACGTCCCATAGTCTCTGTACTAGCCGCATGGTACTCACGTCCCATAGTCTCCCCACTAGCCGCATGGTACTCACGTCCCATAGTCTCTGTACTAGCCGCATGGTACTCACGTCCCATAGTCTCCCCACTAGCTGCATGGTACTCACGTCCCATAGTCTCCCCGCTACTCACGTCCCATAGTCTCCCCGCTAGCTGCATGGTACTCACGTCCCATAGTCTCTGTACTAGCCGCATGGTACTCACGTCCCATAGTCTCCCCACTAGCTGCATTGTACTCACGTCCCATAGTCTCCCCGCTAGCTGCATGGTACTCACGTCCCATAGTCTCCCCACTAGCTGCATTGTACTCACGTCCCATAGTCTCCCCACTAGCCGCATGGTACTCACATCCCATAGTCTCCCCACTAGCCGCATGGTACTCACGTCCCATAGTCTCCCCACTAGCTGCATTGTACTCACGTCCCATAGTCTCCCCGCTAGCTGCATGGTACTCACATCCCATAGTCTCCCCACTAGCCGCATGGTACTCACGTCCCATAGTCTCCCCACTAGCTGCATGGTACTCACGTCCCATAGTCTCCCCACTAGCTGCATGGTACTCACATCCCATAGTCTCCCCACTAGCTGCATGGTACTCACGTCCCATAGTCTCCCCACTAGCTGCATGGTACTCACGTCCCATAGTCTCCCCACTAGCTGCATGGTACTCACGTCCCATAGTCTCCCCGCTAGCCGCATGGTACTCACGTCCCATAGTCTCCCCGCTAGCTGCATGGTACTCACGTCCCATAGTCTCCCCACTAGCTGCATGGTACTCACGTCCCATAGTCTCCCCGCTAGCTGCATGGTACTCACGTGTAGTCTCCCCACTAGCTGCATTGTACTCACGTCCCATAGTCTCCCCACTAGCTGCATGGTACTCATGTCCCATAGTCTCCCCGCTAGCCGCATGGTACTCACGTCCCATAGTCTCCCCACTAGCTGCATGGTACTCACGTATAGTCTCCCCGCTAGCTGCATGGTACTCACGTATAGTCTCCCCACTAGCCGCATGGTACTCACGTCCCATAGTCTCCCCGCTAGCTGCATGGTACTCACGTATAGTCTCCCCGCTAGCTGCATGGTACTCACGTATAGTCTCCCCACTAGCCGCATGGTACTCACGTCCCATAGTCTCCCCGCTAGCTGCATGGTACTCACGTCCCATAGTCTCCCCACTAGCTGCATGGTACTCACGTCCCATAGTCTCCCCGCTAGCTGCATGGTACTCACGTCCCATAGTCTCCCCACTAGCTGCATTGTACTCACGTATAGTCTCCCCACTAGCCGCATTGTACTCACGTCCCATAGTCTCCCCGCTAGCCGCATTGTACTCACGTCCCATAGTCTCCCCACTAGCCGCATGGTACTCACGTCCCATAGTCTCCCCACTAGCTGCATTGTACTCACGTCCCATAGTCTCCCCACTAGCTGCATTGTACTCACGTATAGTCTCCCCACTAGCCGCATTGTACTCACGTCCCATAGTCTCCCCGCTAGCCGCATTGTACTCACGTCCCATAGTCTCCCCACTAGCTGCATGGTACTCACGTATAGTCTCCCCACTAGCTGCATGGTACTCACGTCCCATAGTCTCCCCACTAGCTGCATGGTACTCACGTATAGTCTCCCCATTAGCTGCATGGTACTCACGTCCCATAGTCTCCCCGCTGCATGGTACTCACGTCCCATAGTCTCCCCACTAGCTGCATTGTACTCATGTCCCATAGTCTCCCCGCTAGCTGCATGGTACTCACATCCCATAGTCTCCCCACTAGCTGCATGGTACTCACGTCCCATAGTCTCCCCACTAGCTGCATGGTACTCACGTCCCATAGTCTCCCCACTAGCTGCATGGTACTCACGTCCCATAGTCTCCCCACTAGCCGCATGGTACTCACGTCCCATAGTCTCCCCACTAGCCGCATGGTACTCACGTCCCATAGTCTCTGTACTGGCTGCATGGTACTCACGTCCCATAGTCTCCCCACTAGCTGCATGGTACTCACGTATAGTCTCCCCACTAGCTGCATGGTACTCACGTCCCATAGTCTCCCCACTAGCTGCATGGTACTCACGTCCCATAGTCTCCCCACTAGCTGCATTGTACTCACGTCCCATAGTCTCCCCACTAGCTGCATGGTACTCACGTCCTATAGTCTCCCCACTAGCTGCATGGTACTCACGTCCCATAGTCTCCCCACTAGCTGCATGGTACTCACGTCCCATAGTCTCCCCGCTAGCTGCATGGTACTCACGTCCCATAGTCTCCCCACTAGCTGCATGGTACTCACGTCCCATAGTCTCCCCACTAGCTGCATGGTACTCACGTCCCATAGTCTCCCCGCTAGCTGCATGGTACTCACGTCCCATAGTCTCCCCACTAGCTGCATGGTACTCACGTCCCATAGTCTCCCCACTAGCTGCATGGTACTCACGTCCCATAGTCTCCCCACTAGCTGCATGGTACTCACGTCCCATAGTCTCCCCACTAGCTGCATGGTACTCACTTCCCATAGTCTCCCCACTAGCTGCATGGTACTCACGTCCCATAGTCTCCCCACTAGCTGCATGGTACTCACGTCCCATAGTCTCCCCGCTAGCCGCATGGTACTCACATCCCATAGTCTCCCCGCTAGCCGCATGGTACTCACATCCCATAGTCTCCGTGCTGGCCGCATGGTACTCACATCCCATAGTCTCCCCGCTAGCCGCATGGTACTCACGTCCCATAGTCTCCCCACTAGCTGCATGGTACTCACGTCCCATAGTCTCCCCACTAGCTGCATTGTACTCACATATAGTCTCCCCACTAGCTGCATGGTACTCACGTCCCATAGTCTCCCCACTAGCTGCATGGTACTCACGTCCCATAGTCTCCCCACTAGCTGCATGGTACTCACGTCCCATAGTCTCCCCGCTAGCCGCATGGTACTCACATCCCATAGTCTCCCCGCTAGCCGCATGGTACTCACATCCCATAGTCTCCGTGCTGGCCGCATGGTACTCACATCCCATAGTCTCCCCGCTAGCCGCATGGTACTCACGTCCCATAGTCTCCCCACTAGCTGCATGGTACTCACGTCCCATAGTCTCCCCACTAGCTGCATTGTACTCACATATAGTCTCCCCACTAGCTGCATTGTACTCACGTCCCATAGTCTCCCCACTAGCTGCATTGTACTCACATATAGTCTCCCCACTAGCTGCATTGTACTCACGTCCCAGTCTCCCCACTAGCTGCATGGTACTCACGTCCCATAGTCTCCCCGCTAGCCGCATTGTACTCACGTCCCACTAGCTGCATGGTACTCACGTCCCATAGTCTCCCCACTAGCTGCATGGTACTTACGTCCCATAGTCTCCCCACTAGCTGCATTGTACTCACGTCCCATAGTCTCCCCACTAGCCGCATGGTACTCACGTCCCATAGTCTCCCCACTAGCTGCATTGTACTCACGTCCCATAGTCTCTGTACTAGCTGCATGGTACTCACGTCCCATAGTCTCTGTACTAGCTGCATGGTACTCACGTCCCATAGTCTCTGTACTAGCTGCATGGTACTCATGTCCCATAGTCTCCCCACTAGCTGCATGGTACTCACCTCCCATAGTCTCCCCACTAGCTGCATGGTACTCACGTCCCATAGTCTCCCCACTAGCTGCATGGTACTCACATCCCATAGTCTCCCCACTAGCTGCATGGTACTCACCTCCCATAGTCTCCCCACTAGCCACATGGTACTCACGTCCCATAGTCTCCCCACTAGCTGCATGGTACTCACATCCCATAGTCTCCCCACTAGCTGCATGGTACTCACCTCCCATAGTCTCCCCACTAGCCACATGGTACTCACGTCCCATAGTCTCCCCACTAGCTGCATGGTACTCACATCCCATAGTCTCCCCACTAGCTGCATGGTACTCACCTCCCATAGTCTCCCCACTAGCCACATGGTACTCACGTCCCATAGTCTCTGTACTAGCTGCATGGTACTCACGTCCCATAGTCTCCCCACTAGCTGCATGGTACTCACGTCCCATAGTCTCTGTACTAGCTGCATGGTACTCACGTCCCATAGTCTCCCCACTAGCTGCATGGTACTTACGTCCCATAGTCTCCCCACTAGCTGCATGGTACTCACGTCCCATAGTCTCCCCACTAGCTGCATGGTACTCACGTCCCATAGTCTCCCCACTAGCTGCATGGTACTCACGTCCCATAGTCTCCCCACTAGCCGCATGGTACTCACGTCCCATAGTCTCCCCACTAGCTGCATGGTACTCACGTCCCATAGTCTCCCCACTAGCTGCATGGTACTCACGTCCCATAGTCTCCCCGCTAGCTGCATGGTACTCACGTCCCATAGTCTCCCCGCTAGCTGCATGGTACTCACGTCCCATAGTCTCCCCACTAGCTGCATGGTACTCGGGTCCCATAGTCTCCCCACTAGTCACATGGTACTCACGTCCCACTAGCTGCATTGTACTCACGTCCCATAGTCTCCCCACTAGCCGCATGGTACTCACGTCCCATAGTCTCCCCACTAGCTGCATGGTACTCACGTCCCATAGTCTCCCACTAGCCGCATGGTACTCACGTCCCATAGTCTCCCCACTAGCTGCATGGTACTCACGTCCCATAGTCTCCCCACTAGCTGCATGGTACTCACGTCCCATAGTCTCCCCACTAGCCGCATGGTACTCACGTCCCATAGTCTCCGTGCTGGCTGCATTCACCTCCCCACAGTTACCCAGAAGGCTGTCTGTGGGCTCTGGATCATCCACTTCCGGTTCTGGCCCCTCCATGATGACCACCGATAGGAAGTCTACTCCACTGTGTATGTGTGTAGTTTATAATAGATACTGACTTGGGGACGTCTCCATCAGAATATCACTTTTAATAGTGAGTATGTTTAAGAGTTAATGGCTACAAGGATACAACGGGAGGGAACATGTTCCCGGGGCCACCATGTGCAGGCTGACACTAGCAGCTCTAGTCAGACTAGTGAGATCTTGGTTCTGTCCACGGAACGCAGCTTGTTCCTGGCATACCATGGTGTGCGTGAGTCTGGTACTCAGCTAAATCTCGCGAGAAATTCTGTTGACAGAACTTTTATGGCCACCCATACAGAGAAAGCAGAATTATCGCTATAGGTTTTTAGCCTTGGCTTATTATCCATCTTCTGGCCAGATCCCGTAATAAAAATGCAAGGCTTCGACAAGTCTCTGCTACATGTCCTTATGCCGCGTGCCTGGCAGACTGGTGGTAGGTAGACAAGTCCTGCTGACACCTGTGGTAGT
>CANHQG010000827.1:0-14470 GCA_947462335.1 Harmothoe impar | reverse complement strand
AAGTCCTACATTCTAATCTACACCATTTAAACAACAATCACCCTGTGAATCTCATGGTATGAACTGTTTGCAAACATAGCCATTACAGACAATGTTATGAATACTCTGCTAAATCCTACATAAACTTTCTTGCTGCATTGGTCTATAGTACTGATCTGGTAGGATTAGGGCAGGTCAGCAACCTTTAATAAGGCCACTCAAAAAAAAATTGTTTCTCATCACCAAGCAATGAAAAATGTGACGAGGGCATTTTTTGTTAGATTTTTTTTTTTTTTTTACTCGGGGCAATTTACATAGGGAAATTTGGACATTTCGCGATAAATTTTCACATTTTAGTAATTTGGAGTTTATTGATCAGCAAAAGTTGTAACAATGCAAGTTACACCTAGCTGATTGCATTGCTGACATCATAAGCTTTAATTTGATACCAAATTTGCCAATATTTTGGCAATTTTAGCATAGTTTTCATCAAAAATGTTTAAAAAAAAGAAAAAAAAAAGTTTTCCCCAAATCACGATTTTTATGATGCGCGCGGTGATGAGAAACAACTTTTTATTTTTGAGTGGCCTAAGCTACATGAGGTAACACTGTGCTAATAAACACTATACAACAACAAACATGATGAATTACAAGCCGCTGAATGTGGTAAAACAAAAAGTACCCTATATTCTCACGTATAAACCTAACCTGCAGACAAGCCTCGGCCCGACTTTGGGCCAATCCTGATCAGTGGCCTCAAACCACTTATTAAGCGCTACCAAAGCCCTGGATATTCTCTGTAGGGCTTAATAAGTGCTTAATAATGCCTCATGGGCTGGGCTCAGTTGGTATAAGCTGCACTGGCAATTTGATTATTGTGACTTGTAAAAACGTGCGTATAGGCCGCACCCTGAGTCTGGGCCAACCCTATAAGGGTGAGTCCAGGCATTGCCAGTAGATGGTGCATCATCCTGGTCAGCGCAGTTAACACTAGCATCACAACTCACAGAGTTAATCCTTCAAGATATTGCACAATTCAACCCTGTTGTTTCCCTGCTTATTTGTCACAAACATTGGTGATGCAGTACAGCTGTGAGACCATGAAGGACCCACTTAGTCAGTCTCAGCCTCTAGTGCCAGATTCAGTCACTAAGCCCTCAGTCAGTCTCTAGTGCCAGATTCAGTCACTAAGCCCTCAGTCAGCCTCTAGTGCCAGATTCAGTCACTAAGCCCTCAGTCAGCCTCTAGTGCCAGATTCAGTCACTAGGCCCTTAGTCAACATATAGTGCCAGATTCAGTCACTAAGCCCTTAGTCAGCCTCTAGTGCCAGATTCAGTCAATAAGCCCTCAGTCAGCCTCTAGTGCCAGATTCAGTCACTAAGCCCTCAGTCAGGCTCTAGTGCCAGATTCAGTCACTAAGCCCTTAGTCAGCATCTAGTGCCAGATCCAGTCACTGAGCCCTTAGTCAGCCTCTAGCGCCAGATTCAGTCACCGAGCCCTTAATGACCACCTAGTGCCAGATTCAGTCACTAAGCCCTCAGTCAGCCTCTAGTGCCAGATTCAGTCACTGAGCCCTCAGTCAGCCTCTAGTGCCAGATTCAGTCACTAAGCCCTTAGTCAGCACCTAGTGCCAGATTCAGTCACTAGGCCCTTAGTCAGCCTAGTGAGGTTGATAGTGATGTTTAGTTCAAAAGTTAGTAAAACGTTTGACTACTGTTTGAGGGTTTTTTTTCTCAGTGTAGGCTGGTTTCAGATGTAAACATATACACATTTGTACCTATATACTCACAGGCTACTTGGTATAGTACTATGTTGATAGTAACCAGCACCTTTGCTGCTGGCGATACATGTAATGCTGTAGGGCTAAGACAAATATGCAAACTGTTTGTCTTGGCATTCATTTAGGCTAGAATGTGCACAAAAACAACATGGTGACGGGCGGGGACGTAACTACCAAGCAAGACCTAACAAAATTGCCTCGGGTGAATTGTTTATTGGAGCAATCTCGATATTGATGTTCTCCTTACAACATCTGATGTCTCTTAGAGAACTATGTCTGTGTGGATATACTTGTTGTCTGAGAGTCTAAGAGCCCGGATGTAACAAACCTGTGCTGTTTGAGACACAATTTGGTAGAAGATCCACCATGCATTTAAAATACTAGTCAAATGTGTTCCAAATCCTAGCACAATATCATATTTGAAGGAGGGAGCACAATAGAATGTCTTTTATGGGCAATTATACCCTAAATAGACTGTCGGATGTGGCCCAGGTGTAGTCTTTTTTCGGCCAATGGGTGGAATTATAGCGTGCACTCCAAAAGTAGTAAAATGGAGCGTAAAGCTGATAATTACTTGAATCCTAGGCGGAATCCTATGGAATGAGATTAAATTAAGTATGTAGCACATTATCTATGGCCATAGGGAACATTTGGTTAATTTTAAACAAGATTGATTTCGAGCGCTAGTCATTGGACCATGTCATTATAAACCAAGTAATGTCAATTGTTGTTCTGAAAGTATCTCTATGACCGGCACACCTCTATGACCGGCACACCTCTATGACCGGCACACCTCTATGACCGGCACACCTTTATGACTGGCACACCTCTATGACTAGCACACCTCTATGACCAGCACACCTCTATGACTGGCACACCTCTATGACCGGCACACCTCTATGACCGGCACACCTCTATGACCGGCACACCTCTATGACCGGCACACCTCTATGACCGGCACACCTCTATGACCGGCACACCTCTATGACTGGCACACCTCTATGACCGGCACACCTCTATGACCGGCACACCTTTATGACTGGCACACCTCTATGACTAGCACACCTCTATGACCAGCACACCTCTATGACTGGCACACCTCTATGACCGGCACACCTTTATGACTGGCACACCTCTATGACCAGCACACCTCTATGACCGGCACACCTCTATGACCGGCACACCTCTATGACCAGCACACCTCTATGACCGGCACACCCCTATGACCGGCACACCTCTATGACTGGCACACCTCTATGACTGGCACACCTCTATGACCGGCACACCTCTATGACTGGCACACCTCTATGACTGGCACACCTCTGTGACCAGCACACCTCTATGACCTGTGCACCTCTATGACTGGGTACCCCTGATCAGTGTAATTAAGAAAAATAAATGGTTAAGAAGATATGGTTCATTACTCTTGAGGACATTATTACATTTCCATGAAAATAAACTCTAAATACGCCGTTTTCAGTTCTGGGGGTTATACAGGTGTGCCGGTCATAGACAACTTAAAAAATATCTTAATAGCTTATGAATTATTTCCTGCTTGTACACATGCAAAATTGTCTAAATACTCCAATTAGAGGCGAAGTAATGACCAGAAAAGTGCTATAAACGGGGCAGGCTTATATTCAGGGCCGGCTTATGAATGGGGATTCCAAATACATGTACCACCACTCACGGTGGAGCCACTATAGCATGCCCCACAGGGGGCCATAGATCGTCAGATCATCACACTAGGATCTGTTCTACAATTTAATTCTCTTTTTTTTTAATATAGCGGATCACATTCGGCCATTGGATTGGCTGTTATTTAGCCTCTGGCTGCTGGTAGATGTTGGTACTGTGGCGATTTGCCGTCAGGTGGCGCCACTGGCGCCACCGGCGCCACCAGTGTCAAAAATCGGAACTATGGCCGCCGATGCCGCGATGTCCGTAATCTTATGTTGGAGAACTCATAGCACAAAAACTACTCATGGTACAGGCTTGTGCTTGCCCAGGGAACTAGGTAGGATAGTTATCTGTGCAAATCCAAGAGATCATGTTGATATGTGGCCTGGTTCTTGAGTTATGAGCGATCTCCTGGCACTGACATGTTCACACTGACAAACCCAGCTTGGTTTGTTACTCATTCAATCATAACAAACCATACCAGTACTAGTTTTCTTCAAATCACACTTTACATGCACATGCATCTTTACATCTTATTAGCTACTCTTATAGAGCCCACATTCATACATCTTATCATATAAAATTGACTGTGCAAACTTTATCATAAACTAGTGTATTTTGGGCCAGTTTGGGAGTGAGTCTTTTCAATAGAAATCACTAGAATCCACATGCTTTGGCCATGCTTGCCAGTCCCAGTGACAGTGCTTGATTTTAGGCTTTAGAGCACAGATTTGGCCCATTCAACATTTATTTTCCCCGTTTTTGAGACCATAGATTCTTATGCAACAACTTATTTTATCATAAATTTAGCCATTTTGTGTATTGCAATTGCAAAATAGCCTCCAATCCCCCTCAGCCAATCAGGGCCCAGCTCCTCCCTGGGCCCTCCTATATAAGCCAGCTGAGGAGCAACTCAGGCAGACCTGTTCAGGCTCTCACCCCACCAGGACCTTGGCCATCAGACTACCAGCCCAGCAGTACTTCCAGGACTCCAGACTTGGCCATCAGACTACCAGCCCAGCAGTACCTCCAGGACCCTGGACATGATGGCATCTCTACACCCCCTGGCTTCCACTGGTTGGACTTGATGGCACCACTACACCTCCTGGTCTCCACCTGTTGGACCGATTTGCCTCTGGACACAGTCTCTTTTGTAGAGATCTGGACTCAGACATGTAAATCTTGCCCTTCAGACTTCAGACCGATTTGCCTCTGGACCCAGTCTCTTTTGTAGAGATCTGGACTCAGACATGTAAATCTTCCCTTCAGATGTCCGACCGATTTGCCTCTGGACACAGTCTCTCTTGTAGAGATCTGGACTCAGACATGTAAATCTTCCCTTCAGATGTCCGACCGATTTGCCTCTGGACACAGTCTCTCTTGTAGAGATCTGGACTCAGACATGTAAATCTTCCCTTCAGATGTCCGACCGATTTGCCTCTGGACACAGTCTCTCTTGTAGAGATCTGGACTCAGACATGTAAATCTTCCCTTCAGACTTCCGACCGATTTGCCTCTGGACACAGTCTCTTTTGTAGAGATCTGGACTCAGACATGTAAATCTTCCCTTCAGAGTTCCCACTGATTTGCCTCTGGACACAGTCTCTTTTCTAGAGATCTGGACTCAGACATGTAAATCCACCCCTTTTAGATTGATGCTTGGTGGCCTAACTAGTCTCGGAGACTACCCCACAGCCAATGTTCCCCTGTTGGATGATGCTGGATGGCCTGACCGGTGTCCGAGACTGACCGTGGCTGACGACTACCTTTAAGACTACAGTACTGATGTTCGGTGGCCTCTCCAGGTTTACATTCCTAGCCTACCCAAGCGGCTATTTCTCCACTAAATTCACATAGCCTACCTGAGCGGCTATTTTTATTAAGCTTTACACATAGCCTACCCAAGCGGCTATGTTAATTTAAACAGATAACTATATTTTTGTATAGACCTATTACATCTACTTATATATTTTTGTGTGAACTATGACATTTTACTACCAGCAATAAAGAGTATTGAACTGTAAGTCTATTTGTTGTCATCTGTCCTTAACTCAGTGTTAACACCATCCTAGCGGTCCGAACAGTAACCTATTTTCGAGCGAGAACACAACGAGAAGTCGCGATTACCGCTACATTTATGGTGCCGTGACCAGGATGGTTAAGTCACACTGATTGAGGACATTTGAGTAACATTTAGTAGTTCATTTTCTTTTGGGGATAAAGGTTTCAGTTTGGTCTGAGGTAGTAAGTACAGACACACTTTTCCAAAGACAGATTACACAGCAGTCATGGATTTCCTAAGAAAGAGTCTCGCTGCTTTTAAGAGCCTTTTTATACCCTATTCTAACTCATCTGAGACACAGCAGAACACTTCTCCTCTATCTTTGTCTAAGCCTATTGGTGAAGACAATGTTAGAGTGACCTCCAGCATCGCGTACAACCCAAGTACTCCTACCACTGTGAACAAGATGGGCCAGAGACCGAGGTCTGGACAGCTTTCCCGAAGGAAAGATAAGCCCCCGCAGAAGAATGCCAAGGACCCGGTACACTGCCATTGCAACTCCGAGCTGGTTGTTTTGCTACGTCACTTCCTCCACCTTGCTGTAAGTGCTCGTCTGGATAAGTCTGAGTGTGCTCGTTCGCCTAGGCGTGACCCTGAGAAACCGCATCGGCGGAAATCGAGAGTCAAGTGCTTTGTGTGTCAAGAGTATGGACACTACGCGAATGAGTGCACAGAGAGAAGAATAGCAAGCCATGATGACTCTGCGGAGATGATGACACTTGATTCAGATGACTGGGCGACCCTGTGCCCTGCTGACCTGCCTCTGAACTCTTAAGATGTTGGGTCAGCCCACAAGATGACGACAACTTTGGTTATGTCCTTTGAATGGTGTGATACCCATTCACCAATCAAGGGATGTGCCACCCTTCTTCACACCGATGCAACATTGCAAATGATACCGGAGGTGGTGCCATATGGAATGCAGGACAGAGAGGAGACGGTTATCCCCTGTGCCAACAGGTCTCTAGGACATTGATGGTGCGATCACCATGGAATGGACGAAAACACTCTGGCTGGCATCCTCCCTGTTACAGACTTCTGGTACTTACTCCATGAATGACCCTTTATGTTTAGTACCTTGAGATGGTTACTTTGGAAGACAACACAGACAATATGGATGGATTCGAGATGACGTTTTAGAAACTGAGACTGAAAACCGGCCAACACTATTTGGACACCTATCCAGAGTAAACCTAGGGAAATGTGTGGCAGAGGAGAGAAATCATCAGGTCATTGGTTTTGGCATTGTGTGCTGTCGCCAGACTTGAATAAGAGAGTAGAGTCAGTGACAGTGGCACATGTCACACACAGGCTGTCAGGGGATTACCCAGTAGGGCAGTGCTGTGTGTCACCTTTTTGCAAAAGAGAGTAGCTCAGAAAGCTGGAGTTCTGACATTGTGGGCTGTCGGGTAGAGCATTCCCAGTATGGCAGTGCTGCATGTCACTCTTTATGCAGGGAGGTGGGGGCCTCTAAGACGGTGTTTCTGACATTGTGGAACATCTGAGTTGGACTACAAGTCACGTGCAGCCTGCCAGGCGTGCCTGGATAACAGTATGCATGTCACCTCGTGCAACACCTTTCACACCCTAGTTCAGAGTGGTAGACCATTGTGGCCGAAGGAAGTCGTGGACTCAAAATCAAGTTGGGGAAGTTCATCCTACTGAAACCAACATTTTCGTGCTTTTTCATAGAGATCTATTTTTGTCAGTGTTTCAAAGAGCTTTTCCATAGAGATCTATTTTGTCAGAATTTTTCCGAGAGCTTTTTCCAAAAGATTTATTTTTGTCAGTGTTTCAAAGAGCTTTTTCATAGATTTATTTTGTCAAGAATCTTTTCAAGAGCTTTTATTAGAGATTTGCTTTGACAGGTTCTTTATAAGAGTTATATTTTATTTCTTATAGGCCTATAGATTTTTGTTTATGTTTCATAAGGTTATTCTTAAAATTTGGGAGCTACAGATGCGGGGTCGCATCTTTTCAAGAAGGGGTCGGTGTGGCGATTTGCCGTCAGGTGGCGCCACTGGCGCCACCGGCGCCACCAGTGTCAAAAATCGGAACTATGGCCGCCGATGCCGCGATGTCCGTAATCTTATGTTGGAGAACTCATAGCACAAAAACTACTCATGGTACAGGCTTGTGCTTGCCCAGGGAACTAGGTAGGATAGTTATCTGTGCAAATCCAAGAGATCATGTTGATATGTGGCCTGGTTCTTGAGTTATGAGCGATCTCCTGGCACTGACATGTTCACACTGACAAACCCAGCTTGGTTTGTTACTCATTCAATCATAACAAACCATACCAGTACTAGTTTTCTTCAAATCACACTTTACATGCACATGCATCTTTACATCTTATTAGCTACTCTTATAGAGCCCACATTCATACATCTTATCATATAAAATTGACTGTGCAAACTTTATCATAAACTAGTGTATTTTGGGCCAGTTTGGGAGTGAGTCTTTTCAATAGAAATCACTAGAATCCACATGCTTTGGCCATGCTTGCCAGTCCCAGTGACAGTGCTTGATTTTAGGCTTTAGAGCACAGATTTGGCCCATTCAACATTTATTTTCCCCGTTTTTGAGACCATAGATTCTTATGCAACAACTTATTTTATCATAAATTTAGCCATTTTGTGTATTGCAATTGCAAAATAGCCTCCAATCCCCCTCAGCCAATCAGGGCCCAGCTCCTCCCTGGGCCCTCCTATATAAGCCAGCTGAGGAGCAACTCAGGCAGACCTGTTCAGGCTCTCACCCCACCAGGACCTTGGCCATCAGACTACCAGCCCAGCAGTACTTCCAGGACTCCAGACTTGGCCATCAGACTACCAGCCCAGCAGTACCTCCAGGACCCTGGACATGATGGCATCTCTACACCCCCTGGCTTCCACTGGTTGGACTTGATGGCACCACTACACCTCCTGGTCTCCACCTGTTGGACCGATTTGCCTCTGGACACAGTCTCTTTTGTAGAGATCTGGACTCAGACATGTAAATCTTGCCCTTCAGACTTCAGACCGATTTGCCTCTGGACCCAGTCTCTTTTGTAGAGATCTGGACTCAGACATGTAAATCTTCCCTTCAGATGTCCGACCGATTTGCCTCTGGACACAGTCTCTCTTGTAGAGATCTGGACTCAGACATGTAAATCTTCCCTTCAGATGTCCGACCGATTTGCCTCTGGACACAGTCTCTCTTGTAGAGATCTGGACTCAGACATGTAAATCTTCCCTTCAGATGTCCGACCGATTTGCCTCTGGACACAGTCTCTCTTGTAGAGATCTGGACTCAGACATGTAAATCTTCCCTTCAGACTTCCGACCGATTTGCCTCTGGACACAGTCTCTTTTGTAGAGATCTGGACTCAGACATGTAAATCTTCCCTTCAGAGTTCCCACTGATTTGCCTCTGGACACAGTCTCTTTTCTAGAGATCTGGACTCAGACATGTAAATCCACCCCTTTTAGATTGATGCTTGGTGGCCTAACTAGTCTCGGAGACTACCCCACAGCCAATGTTCCCCTGTTGGATGATGCTGGATGGCCTGACCGGTGTCCGAGACTGACCGTGGCTGACGACTACCTTTAAGACTACAGTACTGATGTTCGGTGGCCTCTCCAGGTTTACATTCCTAGCCTACCCAAGCGGCTATTTCTCCACTAAATTCACATAGCCTACCTGAGCGGCTATTTTTATTAAGCTTTACACATAGCCTACCCAAGCGGCTATGTTAATTTAAACAGATAACTATATTTTTGTATAGACCTATTACATCTACTTATATATTTTTGTGTGAACTATGACATTTTACTACCAGCAATAAAGAGTATTGAACTGTAAGTCTATTTGTTGTCATCTGTCCTTAACTCAGTGTTAACACCATCCTAGCGGTCCGAACAGTAACCTATTTTCGAGCGAGAACACAACGAGAAGTCGCGATTACCGCTACAGTACCCTGGTTACCAGGGGGGGTGTGGTGTAGAAATGTTCCCCAACATGAACTAGTCACTGTGCCGACACCAATCGGGTAATTGCAATTACCCGATCCAAGATGGCGGACTCTTAGTCAACTATGTCTAACACATTTCTGATAATTCTGTAGTAAATACTGTATGTTCATACATGAAAACATGTATGATCATAGTTAGGCTGTGTCTGCTTCTGTAGGCAAGAGATGAACCTCTAGAATCACTGATATCACATAGAAATCGGCCAGAAAAGAAATCTAGGTACTAGGGTAATTGTGAGTATGGTACTAAGGTAATTGTTACCAAAGCTACAGGATAGTACTAGGGTAATTGCTCAGAAAAGTACTAGGGTAATTGATCTGAACAGGACTTAGTACTACTAGGATGATTGGTATGAAATGTACTAGGTTAAGGGAGTGTTGATTTATCAATTACAGGGGGATGGTGGGATTAGCAGTTGGGTTGTAAAAAGTATGCCCCCTTTTAGCTGCAAAGCCAGTGTGTTACTATAGTGCAAAGGGGGGGGGATGACAATTTTTGGCACCTTCAGCAAGGGGGGTGCAAAAGATTCGGCACACTCTAGAGGGGGGTGTAAAGAATTTCACCACCTGACCTGTAATATTACTAAGGGAGTGCTCATTTTTAAACAGGGGGGGGGGCTAGAGGGGTCAACATTTACCCCCCCATCCTAGGGGTCAAAACTTGGAATACAATACAGTCAGATCTCTATAAACCGCCATGCCTCCTTGCTGGTCAAAATTGGTTGGATGGTGAGTGTGGCGGTTTATAGAGTGAGATTTGTATGGTAATATACAAGGACTACCCCCTTGTTAACCTGGCAGAAGGTGAGACTGGCGGACTATTGGATGGCGGATTATAGAGATCCGACTGTACTCTTCTTTCAGTCAAGATCCCCCCCTCAATTATTATTTTTTTCCTCCCTCTCAACAGTTATCAGGGAGCTTCGATGAGGATATTTGTCTTTTCTATTTCTATTTTCTTGTATAAGATGTTTTGGTTCTGCAACCTAATATTCTCAATTAGGGAGCGTTCATTATTTATGGCAGGGGGGGGGGCGAGCATTTTTCAAATCGAATACGTCAAAAAAAAGTGGCCCCCCCCCCTCGGAATAGGTGGAAAAAAAGTGACCCCCCCCCTCGGAATAGGTGAAAAAAAAGTGACCCCCCCCCTTCCACCATAGATTGATTTTTACAACTTTTTAACAAAAAACGAAATTGGCTTGTACTAGTTGAATGTATGTAATCCTGGCCTTTCAGACACTCACCATCTTTAGATTAACATACTGTGGTGTTTATATATCCCCTGGTGCATATAACCCCTCATGCCGTTATACCTTCTACCAAGCTGGGGGTGCCGGTTGTACAAGGGTTTTTAGAAATATTACAACAGTAGAGTGAGGCCTTGTTAGTCCAACCAGTCCCGTTGCAGGCAGAAGCTGGTCTGATGTTGAATCCTATAGATCGTTGAAACAAATTTTGTCTGTTTTGTCTCATGAAATAACCCTCAATGGTGAACAATGATCATGAGCCTTTGTCTTACATGCAAGTTGCAGGCTATATACAGGAATTTATAGTGGGTCAACTATAAATTGTTCAAGCCATATTGTTGCACGGTGGTGGATAAGAGATTTGCGGAACTGAGGCTAACTTAAATGAGTGAGGAATTGGAATCTCAGATTAAGGGTGACACTGCACCCAAATGTATGTCTGACTTAATTATCCAACAGATCATTCATTGCAAGCAGACCAACAACACTTACAAAAGAACTATTGATGAGATACTCTTTTGGTTGTTCAGACTTCAATCTATAGGGTAAATGTGGGTAATATCGCTCATGTGGTAATATCGCGCACCCCCCCTAAGAGGCACATTTTTCAATATTTTCTTGACTTTTTTTTTTTAGTAGTTAGCCAGATTATATGTCATATCATTTCAATGTATTTCGTGTTTCTGGATCATATATGTATGTTATGAGCTATATATGAACAAAAACGTTTAAAAATCTAAATTTCTTAATCTTTCTATATCTGCATTTTCTATACTAATTCCCATAGAGCTTATATCGCTCAGGCATGTTGTTATATCGCTCACTTTTCATAAAATAAAATAAAATATAATAAATCATAATGATTAAAGTGGACTAGTCTTACAGGGTAGCCATATATCTCATCTATATCATGTATCATTTTGGGAATGCTGTCCTAAAGCACCCTGTTTTCACGCTTTTAGGTGTGAAAACAGGTGCGCGGATATAGCCAAAGGGTAAAATACACTGTATATCAATGGGTGAGCAATATAACACAATGCTGTGAGCGATATAACAACAAGTACAACAATATAACCCAAACATTTAGTCACTTTTAGGTCCCTGCTTAACCTACAGGGGGTTACTATTGGTCTCAATTTTTTTCTCGTTTTTTTTTTATTATAAATATTATTTTTGAAAAATCACAAAAAAAAAGTTTCTTAATGAAAGCAGATTACCTAAATTTGGAACATTTGGGTAATATCGTCACTAGCTGCGCGATATTACCCACATTTACCCTAACTCTGAATGTTTTTGCCCTACAAGACCGAGATCTCAATTCTCAGGGTCTGACTTTGTAGGTGCAGTAGCTTCCTGCAATGGTATAGCTTCTAGATTTGGCCACTCTGGAAATGCTGCAAATCATTGTAAATTACTGTGTCCATGATAATAGCAGTTCTAAAAGCCTAAGCCCAGACCTCAAGTTTTGATGAATTCAAAGAGTGAGATTTAACCAGAGTGTTACAAAGTGCAGTACTGCAACTGATAGAGGGGATTTTAGTCAGGCATCCCCCAAGGATCTTTTGAAAAATTGCAGGTCATTTGCTGATGGGAGAAGAATGTGGGAGAAACTAGAAGGTGAGAGTGAGATTACCTCCAAAATGTATGGTGTGAACCTTGAAAGATACAGTTCAGTGTGGTTCAAGTTGGATGGGAGGTACGTAGGGGATGGGTCAGCGGGTTGCCAGCCCGCAGATGCATTGGATGTATTCTATCCTTTAACATTAAGCTCAAGTCGAATCCAAAGTGACGCACTGACAGATGAGGTACTGTCTCTATTTGCAGTAATTTTGCCAGAAGATCATCTGGGTTCATTTCCGGGGGGGGGGGGGGGGGGGGCACTGAGGTATGTTTCGGATAACCACTGCCACACCTCTCCAAGGAGCGGTCGCGGTGGGTTGATAGAGGGGATGAAAAGGAGGGGCAGTCAGCGCTTCTTAACAGTAAAAGAAGGGGTGGTGACCCCCCTCCCCTGCTTTCTGGATACAGGTTTCTTGTGTTTGTACAGTAATGTTGGAGCACAAACATGTTTATGGTTGTTAGAAAACTGCTAATTGCTAAGTTTATCATTGTTATGTCTGGCTCCTGATGCTGAGATGGGAAGAAAGCAGGTGACTTTGGTTTCACTTTATCTGATTATAGGGGCGGTCACTTGCAACAATTTGCTTCAATATAAAAAGGAGGGGCGGTCAGTTACTCTCTCAGCTCCCACAGTATGAGGAGTAGGGACGGTACCGGGGCAGTGGCCACTCACCCACATAGTGGCAGTGCCCACCCCAGGGTTCATTCTTTGTAAAGTCAGCTTACAATCAACTCCACCTACCAAAAGGTTTCTCAAACTACCCACACCAATTGCACAAATTACACCTCGAAATCCCATCTTATAACCAGCACCTAAGGTCTGGTTTTGGCCATTTCAGTTTTGTAGCATACTTTAGCCTCAGCCTTGTATAGCCAGAGGGGTGTGGGAAGCACCTTGCCTTTGGCTAGGGGAGGCAAAGCTAAACTGAATGAAGTTCCAAAGGGTGTGCGATGCTGAGTGTCAGCAGGGACACTAAAAGATAGCTTTAAAGGGGTTTGGGGGCTATGCCCCCAAGGAAAATTTTGACAATTTTGACATAATTTGGTGAAATATAACGCAGACTGTTACCAAAATCTGCGACATTTCTACATACCAAATTCGCGACATTTTTCAGGAATACCCCTAAAAAAAATGACCCCCCCCCTAAGAATAGGTTAAAAAAAAGTGGCCCCCCCCCCTTCGAATACCCCTAAAAAAAGTGGCCCCCCCCCCTTTTTTGCTCAGCCCCCCCCCGGCCATAAATAATGAACGCTCCCTTACCCTAGTACATGGAACAAGGATCTCAATTTTACAATTACCCTAGTACCTGGCATCCGTTCCTATAATGTAGTCATATTCTTCAACCTGTCCATTTAGAGGTGTTTTATTTTGCTTTTACATAATATGTACTGCTCAATTAGTATTAACATCATGTATGCATGTCACATAAATGCCCTAATTAGCCAATAAGTGATGATACAGGTCAGAGATCTCCTTCAATGCAAGTGCAATTACCCTAGTGCCTCCTCTACAATTACCCTAGTTGTTGTTGTTTTGGACCAATCCAATTACCCTAGTACTTTCAATTCTAAATCCACTCCTCACAGCTATTCTACAGCATGTCACTATACAATTGGAAGTCCCCATGGTAGAGCATGATACATACTACAAATACACAACTTTACAGCCTCCAAAGCCCCTTATATATAGTGTAATCAACTCTTTTAGGGAGCGTTCATTATTTATGGCCGGGGGGGGGGCTGAGCAAAAAAGGGGGGGGGGCCACTTTTTTTAGGGGTATTCGAAGAGGGGGGGGGGCCACTTTTTTTTAACCTATTCTTAGGGGGGGGGGTCATTTTTTTTAGGGGTATTCCTGAAAAATGTCGCGAATTTGGTATGTAGAAATGTCGCAGATTTTGGTAACAGTCTGCGTTATATTTCACCAAATTATGTCAAAATTGTCAAAATTTTCCTTGGGGGCATAGCCCCCAAACCCCTTTAAAGCTATCTTTTAGTGTCCCTGCTGACACTCAGCATCGCACACCCTTTGGAACTTCATTCAGTTTAGCTTTGCCTCCCCTAGCCAAAGGCAAGGTGCTTCCCACACCCC
>CANHQG010000826.1:0-14506 GCA_947462335.1 Harmothoe impar | reverse complement strand
TGAGGGAAGGGGATTAACTCAGGGACTAGCTTAATAAGGAGATGGGGGTTTCGACCCCGACTACCTTAGGTACCAGGATATGCTATTCTCCTATACGATTGGACATTTGTTCAATTGTTGATGTTATCCAATTTTGCGAATGTAGATCACACCAAATGAACAAACCCTATCTGTTTCTTAACTTCCGTTCTTAGCATGATGTCTTTGTATACACACTATAGTACATGCATTGGATTCGCTGGAAATGTAACAGACAAGAATCACAAGAATCTTCTGATTTTTCTGCAAACACAGTGAAATTAGTAATAGCTTTGGACATTTGTTGGTGCTAGCAAATCTTATATTCTATATAGGAACCCTCCTGCACCCCCAGGGTCTTCTACACTTCCTCCTCCAGAGTGGTCCCATCATTTCTCTATAAATACCATGGACTAAGGATGGAATATCGCGGAGGATGGAGACATAGGGCACACAGGGTACTGAAGCAACACATGGCATTTGCAAATAGTGTAGAAAAAGTGAATGGATTTCCGTGGTGACCTTGATCAAGCTAGTGTAATGAAGTCCCAGAATCCCAGTCTTTAACCTGCCTGTGAACATAACTTTTTAGGCCAATTCCCCCAAAATAGTGACAGTGGTATTTAAAAAGGTACCAAAACAAGATATGTCTTTTGTGAATGTTCCCCTATACACATATTGCACTGTCTGTATCCCTACCTAGTTACATACATTTATACAAGCTAGTTCCCCTACCCACTTATAATGATGTCACTTTAGTCTATTTCGCCCCAGGATTATAGGCCGCCTAGTTCACGTAAAGGGGCCATTCGTCATTGCCCTAATTGATATGTATCTAAATTAATACTCTGAGACAAGATTGTTAGTAACTTCCTTGTACATATTGTATATGAGTAATAATTGGGTAAAAAAAGAGAGCCCATTAGTACTTAAACTAAGGGAGTGGTCATTTTTTAACAACATGGGGGGTCGGTGGATTTGGGGGGGGGACCAAATAAATTTGGACCCCTTGAAGGGGGGGACCAAAAAAATTTGGACCCCTCTTGAGGGGGGGACCAAAAAAATTGCACCCCCTTTTAGCGAAAAAGCCCGGACGTTACTCTAGCTCAAAGAGGTCGGCCGCGCTCAATTTCAACTTGCCTGAGAGGGGGGAACCGAAAAAATTTCGACCTCTCCCGTGGGGGGGACCAAAATAATTTCGACCCACCTGCGTGAAAATCCACCAACCCCCCCTGTTGTTGAAAAATGACCACTCCCTAAGAAGGGATTTCTTCTTTAATTGAACTGATGTGTGGGTGATGTGTGAAATACTCCTACCTTGATACAATAGCCTGCATAAACTACATTGGATGCAAAACTACATAAATTTATCTAAGAACAGTATGTAGACCGAAGGTCGTCATTGCTGTGTGTTTAGATAAATAAAGAAACATTTCTTTTCATCATACAGTATATCTCTACACGTACAAGTACTCGTACATACATACTTAATTGTAATTGGCATAATTACGTGATAGTAATCAGAAAAAAGTTCTACGTCCTATATTCTGAACATTAACATAAACTATACAGATATATATCATTTAATTGAGAAAAAATCCTTTTAGAAACTACATACTCTCACATTCCTCATGCCCCAATTTCCCTGACACCCATCTGCATTTTCTCCAGATAAAAGGTGGTCCCATTGAGCAGCTGAGACAGGGTGGGTGGTTGGGTCTGTATTCTCAGGTTACTGATGAGGCATGATGAGCCCACAGGAGAGGTGCACTTTGAGATGAAGGGTACACCTTTAGACAATATCTACTCCTAAAGTTGATTCAATTCAATTTCAAATCTTTTATTATCCTGAGAATACAATCTACTTTTGGATTGCTAAGTTAGAAGTAAAGGCTTTGTATTCTTCCATAAATCTAACAGCTGGTTAGACGACCATATCAAACCTTTCTTTTAGTTTTATTTATACTTGGAAGAGTTTAAGAACCCTTAGATGATATTACTTAGGGAAGGGGGTGGGGATACATACAGAGATAATTCCACGGTTGGTTTTACTGGTGAGATGAGTTTAAAAGCCCTAGAGTTATATGTTCTCTATCAGTAACATTTTTGCAGAAGAAGTGCATTGCATATATTCTTCTGAGGCAAATATTCATCTGAGAGAAGTAATATATATCATAGCTAGGACTTTGTGAAGTTCATGGAACACTCACCAAAGAATTCTGGAAACCCCTGAATGTTTTATGTTTAATTGTGCAACAATATTACCAACCTTCATTGCAATATTGCCAATTGTGATACTGCAAACGCATAGCAGTATTGCTACAAAGTATATCACGGAACGATGTAGTCAGCATGTAAAATGAAAATACAAATCATCTGTCCAAAACATTAACGAAAAACACCCATTGGATATATCACATAAAAACTAGCAATGTCCTGTCTAGACAGACTATAAACTGCTCTGCTGTCCCTGTCAGTCAGCCTCTCCCTCCCATGACCCTACACATTAACAAATGAGGCCGCCCCACGAGTTACTCTTGAGCTGCTCGGCCCATCAACATGAGCATAATCAACTCCGTGTGCTGTGAGCCACTCACCCTCTTAGCCAGCTTTTTACCCATGCTTTTTATCAAAGAGGGCCTCTTCAAGAGAAGTCATGGTACACACCTTTAAAGAATTACCACCCACAGGGTTCTGTCTGCTGCAGCCATTATGTAATCAGGATGGTTTATAGCAGCTTATGACTGACATATTGAGGGCTTCAGCATGCTACTCCTCCAGGGGTTATGATGTTCATGTAGTAGTATATTGTTATGCAACGGTCAGTATCTATAGAGGATGTTGTAATAAGATTATCCAAAAAGTGTACCTGCATGAGGTGCTCCCTAAGGGAGTGGTCATTTTTTTTATTAATAGGGGAGGAGGGGTTGGTGGATTTGGGGGGGAACAAAACAATTTGGACCCCTTTTTAATGAAAAAGCCCGCGCGTTACTATAGCTCAAAGGGGTCGGCCGCGCTCAATTTCAACTTGCCTGAGGGGGGCCCGAAAAAAATTCGACCCCTTCCGCGGGGGGGACCACAAAGAATTTTGACCCGCTCGTGCGAAAATCCACCAACCCCCCCCCCTGTTGTTCAAAAATGACCACTCCATTAGGGCAAACTTGTGGTTTTACAGGTGAAGCAAGGCCAGTTAATTAAAAAATAATTGGGGAGAATTATATCCTCCCTTATATCTTTTGACTATCTTACCCTACACAAATCATACACAAAAAATTGTGTTTTGGGCCTGAACCTTCTCATCCTCTTTCTTTGATGTTCTCACAAGTACTTGGCTGGAAGTGTGTTATGAATATCAGAAAAAACATGCCATGTCAATAAATATATCATACCCAAGTGTAAATCTTTTAGTTCCATCAACCACCACCAGATGTCCTTTCCTGTGTAGTTTTATCGCACACTCATAGGTATAATAATTAATGTGATTTAGTTTGTTATTGGTATCTTTCATGTGCAAGTGGCTTGTTATCTCCCGACTGGTGTAGATTAAGGCAATTATCGTTGGTCTCCATCATCCTCATACAATATACTGTGAGAGAACCACTACCCCATCCCCCTCCAGTACAATGTACTCGTACTGCTACTACCCTGGGGCCCGTTACTCAAGCGCTGCACTTATTTGTATGCATAAACAGTTAAAGGTGTACTCTCACCACTAACGTGCCACTCGTTAATTGACGAGAAAAAATAACCTGTACTTTATTGGTGAGAATGCCAATTAAAAAAGGACTACAGTACATGTTTTTCAGTGTACTACACTGACATCAATGTACCACATCAGTGTACCACAATGCCATGCTTAAGTGTACCACAGTCATCTAGTTATCTTAAAGTAGACTTGTTATTGTTAAAAGGTTAAGACAAAACGTACATTGAAACTTCTTTATGTATTACCCAGTGGGCACAAAATTCAGTTCAACATTAAATCAAAGTTGAATCAACATTGAATCAACATGGACAACCAGTTGTCAACGTTTATTCAATGTTCTGCGCCCACTGGGTAACGTGGGGCAATAGGCCCCAAGGAAAGATGAAAGGTTGTTGTGTTCGTGTAACATGGAAACATAAAAGTAGGTTGGTAGACTTCATAAAAGAGATTTTGGGGGCTAAACGCAAATGTTGGCGCATCTTACAGCTAATTCGTCATTTGGAACCCTATTTGAGATTTCTCATTTTCTTCCCAGAAGAACCACAAAACACTTTAGGTGAGGGAACATATTTTTTCCCCTTCACTCTTAGCGAACCACACCCCCAACTGTACAAGTACACACACCACACGCTCACACCCACCGCTCCTTAATTTGCTTTGACAAGTCTCCCACTCCAAATACCTGGCCACCTTTGACCCCACACCCAGAGGTGTTCCTTTTTGTGAAGAGGGGGGCATTTTCCTGGCGTTTGAAGAACTATGCAGGGAGGTAATGAAGGGTGTAGGGTGCACCAAAGAGGGAAAGTCATGAGATGGGTGATGAAACTGGGGCTTGTTGTGGGTATACTGCAGGGTTATGCAGATGTATCCCTGTAGTTATCATATTATCGCTCAGTGTAGGCCGCACTCAAATTAGCCGCTGAAAGTAGAGTGCAAATGGCGGCTCGTCACGGGAGGTGGGCGGGGTGAGGCGACGCAGAACGTGCGACACGTTTTTTATAGTCCGTTTAGGTTTATCTGTTATCAACTGCATAGATGTACCATACTCCATGTATTATATTGTTCATGTTCTATTATTATATTCCAGATTGGAGACTTCATTGCAAACTTGTAAACTGCAGATGCATGGCTCCAATTTGTAGACTGGAGATACTGACTTCTTGCAGATAGGGGAAAACCCCGGGGAAAACATTTGGGGGTATTAGAGGGATCTCTCCCCTCCCCCCCCCCTCCCATTTCCCACAAATCAGGGGCGTGTACAGGCACTAATTTGACATGACGACCCACTTATCTTCCGTACTCCGGCCAATGTACGCGGAAGAACGCCGTTATAATGGCGATTCCGTACAATAAACGTTATTCAATTCAATTCAAGACATGTACATGCAAAAGGCGTTTATTTTTGGGGAATTGATGAAGAAATCTTAGCATTCCACAATTGGTATGGGATTAGTATCATGGTATATATGTATTCGCGCTTCCAGGGCATGCTTATAATACACTTTATTTGAGAGAAAAAAACACTTCTATATTAAATCCGGTACCAGTTGGGCAGTTGGGCTTGTACAGGCTTTAATATAGGGTCGATGTGATTTTTTCTCTCCTCCTAATTTGCCCATCACACTACACAAGGGGCACATGCTGCGTGCATTGCTCTATGTGCGTGTATACATGAAGATTCGTGCAGCTAATTTTCAGGGTTGTGGTCTGCATTTCCCACTGCGCACCCTCGCCGCGCAACTTCCACTAGCTCGCTGGTGTGCGGCATGATTGTGTGGTCGCCGTATGGAAACCAGCGAAATTAGCCAGGAAATGGCTGTTGGGTTTATAGGGTGTGTGCCATGGTGTAATAAGGAAAAATGTTGAGGAGATAAGACATCCTGCAACAATGATGCTATTGTATAGGTAATAGTTCATAATACCCCCCCCCCCCCCCCACACTTACCACCCCTCCGTGGAATAAAGCACACCTTACTAAAGTGGGAAGCATACCTGCTGAGTACACCTTACTAAGGTAGCCGTACATTATAGGAAAGACAACTGGATATCAGTGTTTTCATTTTTGACTCAAAAAATTATCATTGCAGAATGCATTGTGTGCAAACTATTGTAGTCTAATGTTTAACAAATACATGTAGGTCTATATGGACCTTTCCAATGCAATATTATACAATAGGACTATGGTACACTTTGCTATTTATTATAAGACATGGTTTCTGTCAGAATGCCATTCATATGATATGAGTATATTTAGGAAATTTCAAATCGGTCCAGTCTGATGGCTGGCAAGGGAACCATTGTAGATATTGATGCAGGGCAAGTATTCTAGCTCTCTGATTAACATCCTTATTATCCCAACTCACTGTACAGTGCACCTTGGCATAATATACAGCTGTTAGCTTAGAACTCCCTTAAGCAGGTTTTATTAAAGAAGGCTACAACTGCTGAACAGGTGGTGGTCGACCACAGGTGGTGTGGGGGCGTGTCGCAACACCACTTTACCTGTAATAAAAGACTGAGCACACCTACTCAGGCCTATCTACCTGTCCCTCCAATCTCTTCACGGTGGTAAGGGGACAGGAGGGGGGTCAACTTGAAGTCACATTTGTAGTATTTGTTTGACAAATAATAAACACAATTGCCTTTGTGTAATCAATGCATGTTGAGGGGGTGGATCTGAGATTAATATTAAGCAGCTCATACACGGTTGTTGTCATGCATACCTGTATATTGCCCTCTGCCCTGATTGTATGTGTACACACTTTTACTAGACTATTAGCCGAAAAGAATGTATTTGCTGTAATCCATTATATGGATCCGATATCTCCTGGTTGCCCGTATGTGGCCAGTTGAACGTATACCATACTTATATGATGTTGATTTGTGCTTATGAAAACGTACTATCTTTGAGGTCTATATATGCACATATTGAATTATATTGTTATCTTTGTATAATCACCATGTGTAATAAAGATACATATAAACTCAAAAAATATCCCGTCATTTCAACACATGTACATGCAATTACATTTAGGGAACGTTCACAAATGATGTCATAAAGGTTGGGACCTTTATCAAGACACCTTTGTCCAACTTTTCTTTTGTAAAATGCACATCCTCTGTAACAATTTTTCACACAACCCAAAATAACCCCCCCCCCCTCCCTCACCGTTGCTGATGATATCATTTGTGAACGTTCCCCAATTACGTGTATTTGCTAACATGATATGATTTAAGATGGAATTATGGGGTAAACTAATTCAATTTGACGCACCTTTGAGAAGTAAGTAAGGTTGCTGCTAAAGGTTGGCCAAATGGTTTGCTTACATTCCTATCGTGTCTCTTTTTATTATCTAAAAAGAATTTAAAAGGTGGTGGACTTTGGCTGTAAAGCTTTCCTCCAATAAATCTAACAAGCCCTTTCAAATTAGTCTGGTCTGCGGGTACCTTGTTCACCAATCTATTTATATGGATTCCCCATGATTTGTTATAATCCTTCTGGAATTAGATACTCTCCTGGCAAGAGGTAAAGTAATTGATTTGATCCTGTTTTTACGAGTACACTACATGAGTCATTAAATGGGAATGCAGTGATTTCATAGCCGTTGCATTCCTAGTGCGATCACTAGATATGGGAGAGATGAGATGATTGCCAATAAAAAAAAAGAAGAAATCACTTCTCACACTCCACATGTGATATAACATTTTATGGACAAAGTATTCGCTGCAAGAGTTGACTCAAGATATTACCTTAACTTTTTCTGTTACTTTCCCACGTATTCGATTCCCACTGTATTCTTCTGCTCCCAAACCTGACCATGTTCAAATATTACCAAGTTGACGATATCATTGCACCTCCCTAGCACTCACAGGAAAGTGCTTTTCATTTCTATGGCCCTTCATACTTGACGGAATTGAAGTGTACTATGTACATAGTGGCAAGATCTCTCAAATCCCTCTGGAATTAAGGCCTTGAGGACATAATACTTGAGTAAAATAGGGAACGGCCGAGACAAGCCCCCTACTCACAGTAGGGGATCTGGTGAGAACGATGTAACGAGCAGACTGTTTGCCAAAGCTTTACCTGTTTGACCAAACTCCATACAGCTTTGATGAAAGGTAAAGATGAGAGCTACAGGGGGATTTCAAACCTATTAACTTTGATTAAAAAGTCAGGCCAGCCTGGTGTATAGTGCAATGATCTCCTTGGATTGGGTCTTGTGATTATGTATACTAGGGTGGTGATTGAAAACGGAATTGCCTGTTACTTCAGTTTGCATTCCCCCTCTCCCCTATTCTGCCGCCCTTATTGACACATTGTCCTTGTTCTTCAGGACAATACTTCCTCATATACCCCCCCCCTCCTGTCCATCAGAATCATTGCCTTGCATACATCCTCCTTTGCATGTACACAGATAAGAAAGTATGACTACATCAGCCTGACCCTCGAAATGTCTCCCAGACAAGACACAGATCAGGCATTTTAACGAGATTCCAGATATCCCCTAAAACAAGAGGGAGAAAGAAAACACAGGTTTTTACCGCTGGTGGCCCTGACTGATCTGCATCTATAATACCTAGCGTTTGTACGAAGTACGCCCCGTCTTACATATAATACCTGTGTATACATATGTATGATCAAAAGTATGGTTACATGCCCTTGATCCGATATGCGCAGTTTTATTATCATGATAGATTCTGATAAAGTATAGGATGTATAGATCGGGAGACACCCATCTTCAGGTATTAATATACAAGGTGTGTTTACACTATACATTCATCTCACATTCCAGATGACTCTAATATTGAGCACATTGTGTTATATTACCTGGTTCAACTTGTAAAATCAGCCATAAGAATCATAATATAAGAAGATTATAATCTAGCTTCATATGTATATATCTTATAATCCGGATTAAGCCAACAAATACGTTGAAAATTCGTATAGAATAAGCTAGAAATCAATAGCCAGGCCCATATTAATCCCTATAAACCCTACTCTCTAGTGTAGTAGTATACAAGCACGATGAAAGTATCAATTCCTAGGAAATAGTATAATTATATATGGCTTCATATGTATCTGATAGAACAAACAACACATGTTCCATTCATGAGACACTCTTCAGGGATATTTTTAGTTTCAATCAGACATATGGATCTACCCCAAATGACTTACTAGTACCAAGCAGAGAGATTTTTTTTTATTGAAACCCTTTAAGGGCAGCATTGTGCTTTACTGCTCTGGACTCTTTAAAATAGCCATCTTCGCCAATAACTATGTAAAAACTCAAACCATGTTGTTATGATGCATGAATGCATCATGTCGACCCTGTAGGAGTGTACCAACCCTGTAGGGTCAACATGATGCTTAAAGCCGCCGGAGCCAGTATGCGCTCCAGGTATACATTTATGCATTTTGGCAAGAAAGGGCATTACATATCAAAGCAATATGCGGCCCTTAAAGGGTTAAACATGAAGAGGGTGTGTAGGAACCAGGCACAGTGCGGGTGCTGGAGGGGGGGGGGCACCATCAGACACAAGTGTTGGCGATTTACGAGTCAGATCTGAGCTTCAGGTGTCACTCAGGATTGATATGGATCAAGGACCATAAACGTTACACCTGTCCACACACGTACCCCACCATGTGTTAGCTGGGGAATGATAAGAGGAAAGGGGGTGGGTGTGTGGGTGTGAGTTTTTGTTGGCAATTCCCAAAGGGAGAAGCTAGCCAGGTGGGCTGCAGAAATAGATGGGGTATAATGCACCAGCGCCCGTTTGACACTTTTATTCAACACCTGAACCAGGCCAGACACAAATTGTTTTTACCGGGTGCTTGAAAGATGGAATAAGTGTAAGAAGTGTAGATTTTGTCGCCCCCCCCCCCTAAAGTACAGAAGTGGTGAAAAGGGGAAGTACTTGAGAGAAAATATGATCGATTTGGAATGGTCGGAATGTGGTGATATTTATGTTATATGTGATGGGGTGCTCAGATTGTAGTGGAGTGTGGAAAGGGGATGTGAAGGGTCAGGAATCATAGAAGTGAAATGTGCTAGCCAGATGACAGACAGAGACAGATGCGATAAGTTTGTCCACATCAATACCACGGGTCTTATCTCTGGGTATTGCATTACAAATTGCCTTCATTTAATGCATAATAGCGGTGTTTATTTCTCCAGAATTATAACTGTGATCATTAGTGGCATTAGGAGCTTTAGCATAGGAACGCCCATGTCAACATCAAAAATATTCCATATACTAAAATGAAACTAATCGATAAGGACTATTTGGTTATTCAATGTTGAAATGGTGGTGTTTATTTCATCATTATCTAGTCAGCCTCACATGTCTTTAACACATGATACAGATTGATATACATGTATACACATAGAAAAGAAGCAGAGTCAAAAGGGAGTCCAGGCTGCCTCCAGAATGACTCCCTCTCTCTAGGTGAGTAGTGCAGGTGCTTATACGACTCCCTTAAGTGAGTCAGGGAGCTATGTGACTTCCCTATGTGACTCCTATGTCAGTCAGGGTGTCACCTAGGCTAGCCTGAGCTCCCCTAGAGAGGGGAGTCATTCTGGAGGCAACCCCTTTGATTCTGTTTCTTTTCTCTGTGTAGTTTTCCCCTATATATATGTGCGTGTGTGTGTGTGTTCCAAGAACAGTAATGTGCCTTACAGTGTACTTGTCTTAAATTATAAACTATCGTCATTTAACGTAGAGATCCCTTGATGTCGTCATGAAAAACACTTCAAAACCAAGGAATTCAAAGGAAATTAATACAATATGTAGTTCTTTTTCTTTTCACTTTTCCAAAGGATTGCTCCCGTCCATGAGCTCTCTGAAATCTTAAAGAACTCGTAAAGAAAAAGAAAAAGAAAAAAAAGAGCATACAAGGTAATTGAATTACTTTACCACCACAAGCTTATTATGTATTTAGCTACACTTAAAGAGCGTATTGAAACCCATAGACCATGAAATGCATCTTAAATCATTATAATTGATTTTCATTGAGAATACAAAAACGGATATTACATTTTCATATAAATGTGCCATATTTTTCTGGCACGAATTACTCCCACTTAATTACAATCAAAATGATTACATCAAAAACACTACCTGTGTCCTAAGGCTATTCAAACAAACTTAACTTTTTCCAATTAACATTTTGTATCTTAAGAAACCAATATCCCATCGTCATTTTTATTCCTCATTTTTCTCTCTCAAATCCTGTTGTTTTTACATGAGCAAGTGGATAACTTTAAATGGCAGGAAGCTATGCCAGGGCCAACCTTGTGATTTCAGATGTACTTTTTTCCATCAGGATCTGAAATTAATGCCTTCAAGTCTCACATTGCATCATACTGTGAGGGAAATAGGGGCTCAGTAATTCCTTCATGCTTGTTAGGGGAGGTATTGAGTAAAAGGCACCACAGGTATTTGTCAGGATAATATGCATGCTGATTATACTGGGAAATCACCCACTGCGGCCAAGCCTCTCTTCAATTAGACCTATGTACTTTGGTCTGATAACTTAACCCTTTCCTGTACTAGGATGGATTAGGTAAGATTGCTCCAAACTAATAATACACTTGAAATCTCAACCTGCAATTCTCCCTTACAATATCATGACAATCATTAGATTATGAATAACTGGAATATTTTTAATGTCTATCAACTATGACCATAAGGAATTTATGTTGATTTTTCCTTATTAAAATTGCATCATCTACGCTGAAGGTTTAAAGTCGTTTTACACCCCATAGTGTGCACGAAGAGAAGCAATTACCTCTATTTAATTAAGCATGATTGATAGCAGAGTAAACCAACGTCAGAACAGCTTAAATACAGAATTAATCATGTTCAGGTAGGGCTTACCTGCCCTCCCAACCTGGATACATTATGAGTATGTACTACCACCTTTAAGCATGCTCCATGGTACAACATCAGCGGGACACCCCCCCCCCCCCCAATGACTCTATAGGAAATCCCCAACAAATCTCAAACACAAAGAGAGAAAGCAATAACTATTTCTAACATGGCCCTCATATGTGTTGACATAAGGGAAAGTGGTCGATGTATTAGTTTCTTTTTGTGACACTTGCATCTGCTTCACTGGTGTGCAAATAAAAGGTGTTCACATCAATGTTTTCTCAACAAAATAGAGACTTTGATATAGGTGTCAGCTCTGGAGGTATTCATGACCATTTTTATTTTTACATTAGAATTTCAGCCTCAGGCCGTTGCTTCTAATAGAACTGTTAAAACAAAACAAAACGAATATAGACATTTATCCTTGTAAATATTACAATTAGATAATACATTTCAATAGTTTTTGGACATCGATTATAGTTTATATAGCGACACAGAAGTATATCGTTATAACTAATTATCTATTAATATAATAATGTGGGGACATTTCTACTTGTTGATGGGCATGATATATACATATTACACCTGATGGCCTTGTGCAATCAGTGTGTGGGTTTAGACGGGGTTATGTTTACAAAAGTCCTTTGAAGTGCGTGATTACATTGGATGGTGCCATTACCCAAGGCAATTAGTGCCGTCTTATGGAAACTCTAATTAGCACGGATCAAAAAGGTGAGTGTGTGTGCCAAAGTGTTCACTCCCCAGACTCTGTGTATATTTGGACTCAGCCAATCCTCCATACACTCAAAAAGTAAACTTGTCTCCAGACTCTTCCAAGTGACGGTCATAAAATAAACGAGCCAAAAACTCGTCTAAGTGACAAGGAAGCGGGTCTTCTAGCTGGAGATAGAAGACCCACTTGGCATGTGCCAGCCCAAAACCCGACATTTGCCAGCTCCAGATTCTATTTGTGGGATGGTAACCTGATAGGCAAGACAACTTTCGACTCGTATATTTTATGATAGTCACTTTGACGAGTCTGGAGACAAGTTTAATTTTACAGTGTAGGAGGTTCTGATTGTGGCTGAAGTTGATGGACAATGCATTATCAAAAGTATATGTATAGCATAATTGCCTTGAATAAGATCTCTACTGTCTTCATCCCATAACACCAAACTCCCATCAACCCCACGACACCAGACCATCTCACCTGGGACTATCAATAAATGATAGTTGATAAAATGGTATCAACAGAGGGGCTACACCTGATATCAAGTATAATTGATAAAGAGTTATCAACTCTGTAACAGTTCTAAGCGAGCACAAATGATAATTTTACTTTCACTTCTCCATGATGTGACCAGGACTAGGAATATACCGAATCATTCAAAATGTCAATCAGTAATTAATTCCTGTAAGGGATATTTTGGCATAGAAAACATCAGTCAGAATATTTCCAGTCAGGGACATTATTACTCTTATTATTATGCACTGCTGTCAGTTACATTTTGATATACATGTAGAGCCTATTGTCTAAATATATTGCAGTTTGTATTAGTATATTGTATTGTCACTATATCACACAAGCCACCAGCACCAACTATACATTGTTCAGACACACACACACACACACACACACTCTCTCTCTCTCTCTCTCTCTCTCTCTCTCTCTCTCTCTCTCTCTCTCTCTCTCTATGTCTCTGTATGTATCCCCGTCTCTGTCTCTCTGTCTCTACACACACACATATACCGGTATATATATATATATATATATATATATATATATATATATATATATATATATATATATATATATATACACTACATCTATTAATGTCCCACGTACCCACACATGCCACCCAACAGGCGCATTTACAGCCTCCTAACAGTCCATGATCAGGCATTAAGAGGCCACACTCTGGCTGAAATGTCAACAGAGCTGGACACACCATTTTAGCATGGACCAATAATAAATGTGACAGCATTCACGTTGAGTCTACAAGCATGTGTACCAAGGCCATAGCAGAGAGTGGCGCAGGGGGTAGGGCGTGGGAATGGTCAGTGAGAGTGGTTGTTTGCACTTATGTTCTGGAGGTTTTCATATTAAATATGGGTCTCACTGTGAGAGGAATTGGAGGCAATGGTCTGTTGCATGGTATGTGGGCTGGTTTGAGAGAGAGAGAGTGAGAGAGAGAGAGAGAGAGAGAGAGAGAGAGAGAGAGAGAGAGAGAGAGAGAGAGAGAGAGAGAGAGAGGGGGAGAGAGAGAGACAGAGAGGGAGAGAGACAGATTATAGTGGACCATATTATTTTTTTAAATAACCCTTTCCCACCTGGCAGAAGAGTGCTTCTCTAGAATTACAATGAAAGCAATTTCTTTAATATGTTTTTTGGGGTCTTTTTTTAATCTAAAACGTATACCCTTCTAGGGGGTATCTTTCTTTAAATAAAATTATTGTCTTGTCCATACATGTGATCGATACTTCCCCATGACCCCCCTGTTTGCCCCCCCCCCCTTCCCCACTTCGATCGCGCGCTCTCTCTCCCTCTCTCTGTTTCTTTCTCCTTCCCCCTCTATAGTTACATGAAACACATTAAAATGGATATTGGGTGACTGAGACCACAAGATTGAAGTATCAAGTACCACTTAGTGGGAACTTGAGTTCAAACATGACTAAACGCTGCAAGTGATTTTCTTTCAGAAAGCTCAAAGAAAAGTTTAAACTGTTTATCATAGTCTCAGATTCCCCTTCAGAGATTATGTTAGAACCTGACCTGTTCATGTTAAGACTTGACTGCCTGGCTTCATGGATATTCGATGTGTACACTCAGATTCATCCAGATATCCTATTAAAGCTCAAATTACTCATTTCATTTACCACTTCACAATTGGTACATATTCGTAAGATTAA
>CANHQG010000825.1:0-14707 GCA_947462335.1 Harmothoe impar | reverse complement strand
CCCCAACTACCACTGCTGGTACCTGTGAACTCCATGCGTCACGGCATCCTGTACCACAGTGGGCGGGGGTTGGTGACGGGACCAGCTACAGTCTGTAGCTCATATCACTGCCGCTGCTACTGCCATAATGGCGCTGTGGTCGGCCATTTTAACCTTATAATATACGAGATGTGAGTAGATGTGAGCGGAGGGGGGGGGGGCTGGGGTCGCTATGGCCTAGGCTAAGGCGGGGCCCTGCAGGTGAGAGCAGCCCTAGCAGTCAGCCCCATTCCTATACTACTTATATCCTAGTTATAGGGTGCGGCAACCCCCAACTCGTATACTACTTACAGGGTACCCCCTGCACCCCAACTCGTGTACTACTCACTGGTGGCTATAACAGGTCTGTAGCCCCTAATGACCCTGCCCCTGCGTGGAGGTAGGCCGGGGGGGGGGGGGGGAGAGGGGGGGGGGAGGTGTAGGATTCAATCTCTAAGTGCATGGGTGCAGACCGATCTCACCCAAATCTCGCCATAAGTGAGAATCTCGCGCTGTAAGTGGGAGTAAAGTAGGGGCAGCAGTGGTGGATGGACGTGCGGGGGATGACGGTGAAAGCTTCCATGTGGGTGACGTGCATGAGAGGTATGAAATAGCTGAACATTGAAACCAGTCAAATCCTAGAGATGATGAGATATTTCGACTGGGGGTCTCCGGGGGTATGGTCATGGTGAGAGCAGCGGTCTTCCCATCGCCCAGCTATGTACATGGACGTAATAAATGACCATCAGTGTCAGCAGTGTGTGTGGTAGGTGTAAGGGCTTGTACCCCATCCCTCACCCCCCCCCCTCACACTGCCCACCTGTCTGGACGTATTACCGCCCCCTGCCCCCTCAGTACTCCCGGGTGGGCGTCCCTCCTCCAGGGCCGCCCACCACCAATAGGCGTCCTGGGGACTCGGTGCACATCCAATAACTAGACACCTTTACTACACACCTCACACGGCCTACACCGTGAGTACACCACCATCTCCAGGGTCCTCCTGGTGTCCAGAGGGGGGCACAAAGACCCCCCCCCCCCTTAATGCCAAACATGAGACATGTTATGTGTACCACAAGACGGCAGGTATGTTGTCCTTGTCAGCTGAGACTATGGTAAGGGTGGTGGTGATCCATGCACGTGTAGCAGATACTCAGTCCATGTACATGTTACACTTCCCACAATGGGAGCTGAATGCCCCACCTACCTTACCGTATTTATGCCGTCCCTGGGGCCCCCCTTCCCTCTACTACTACCCCCCCCCCCCCCCCCACACACACACCGCCGTGAGCCGCACACAGAGACCTGAGCCTTGTTTAAAGCAGCCCGACACACGGACAGAACTGATGAGGTCAGCAGTTCTCTGTCTGACCCCTCACCCCTCCGGCCGCCAGGGGGCAGTGGTGTAGCTGGGGCCGACAGGCTGCCTACCCCCCCCCCCCCCCCCCCCACACACACACACCCCGCGTGTCTCTCTCCTGTCTCTCTCTTGTCTCTCCCTTGTCCCTCTCTTGTCTCTCACTTGTCTCTCCCTTGTCCCTCTCTTTGTCTCTCTCTTGTCTTGTCTCACCCTCCTTCTCGCACTGTGTTTCTCTCCCCTCCCCACCCTTACTCCCTCTGTGCCCTGCCCTTCTCCCCCAGTATTCCCTTCTCCCCCTGTCACATTCCCTCAGCCATTACTCCAGGCGGCGTGAGGCCCTACGTCACCTGCCGGAGACTCCGCGTGGGGAGGGGGAGGGGGGGAGGAGGAGGATGGGGGGGGGGGGTAAATCTAGATAGATACACTGAGGGAATTGGGGAGAGAGATCCCCCCACCCATCCCACCGTGCTACAAACGACATGGCCTGGAGTAGATTGCCTTTATAGCCTCTTATTCTCCTCCGCCGGCCGCATTAAGCCGGCCTGTTCAATCACCCTCCTCTCCACAGTTAAATTACAGGGTCAAGCCCCACCCAGGTCCCACCTCCAGTGCTCCACCCAGTCCCACCTCCAGTGCTACACACCTTAGTACAAGCTCCACCCAGGTCCCACCTCCAGTGCTACACACCTTAGTACAAGCTCCACCCAGGTCCCACCTCCAGTGCTACACACCTTAGTGCAAGCTCCACCCAGGTCCCACCTCCAGTGCTACACACCTTGACACAGACCTGTGGGCTGGGTGCTGCAAGGCGTGTGTAGTGGTGTAGGGTGGGAGGGGCAGGCTCAGTACAGGGAACGTCATTAACACTGTCCTTTCTTGAAATGGTGTGCGGGTTTTTAAGGTTGGTGAAATCGACACAGTGTAGAACCCCCATTTACCCTTACTACTTACATTGGGACAGATAGTGGTCGCCTGTGCTGTAATGGAGAACCCCTATTTACCTATACTACTTACACTACTACCGGGGAGGTCTTCAGTCCAGGACTCCAGGGTCTCACGAATTCCCTCCAGGCACTTGTCTTTCTATATCGGCCACAATACAATTAAGACCAATGAACTGATTCCCTGGCAGTCACTGTGGAATTCATAGTGTGCCAATGGCCCCAACAGCGCCATGCTTTAACAGGGGCGGCAAAGGGGGGAACTACAACGACGCTGGTGTATTCACTGCAGATGACTCCTCACAAGATGGCGGCCTGGGGGACAAGATGGCCGCCTACATGGGATGACCCATTAGGGGGCTATATATATATCCCCCACTAGAGGCTTGAATTCCAATTAGCAAGAGGAGGAGCTCCCTCTCTAGCCGTGTAAAGAACTGGGGGAGCAGCTCAGGGGGGGGGGGGGTGAGCAGCTCGGGGTGTCGGGGGGGGGGGGGAGTAGGGAGGGCTGTATGAATAGCTCGTTAGTGACACGACCACTGTCTGGGGTGTGGGATTGTGGATTCGTTTCTTCCTTCCGTCCTCATCCTTTTGTAAATCTGTCGGCGCTCTGTGAGGTGGGTAAGCACTGTCAAGCCACCCCCCCCCCCCCACCACAGTGGCCGCCACCGTTTAATTACCGCTTGTAGGCTTATACAGCGGTTTACACCATTATTGAGTTACCTGCCGTAGCCGTATGGCGGAGTGAGGTGTCCAGAAATGGGGCACGATTATTAATCCTATTCTTAACCACAATAACATGTTTATACGGCTGGTTGTGGCTAGAGCCTAGACAACCTTGGCCGGACACCAAGCCTGAAGGGTCTTGGCGACAAGGCCATCCAATGTCAACCCTCACCAGCCTAATGTTCCAGTGACCTTGGACGGTGACCTTGGTGGGGAGTAGGTAGTGCCTGGCCGGTCCATCATCATACTGACAGTATCACGGTCAGCAGGCCTCCTACCCCCCCCCCCCCCCCACCACACACCACTCATCACCCCCCCCCCCCTCAGTCCTCTTCAGAAAACAGCCAATCAATACGCAGATTTGCCGCCGCTGCTGCCCGCCCGCCCGCAGCGGCTCCTAGCGGTGCGTGACGTCACTAGATTGGGTTCACTTAGAGGGAGGCATTCCTCGGTAAGGGAGGAGGCTGCGGCTGCCATGGGGGGATGTCATGAGTGGGGGCTGGGGCTGCCATGGGAGGATGTCATGGGGGGGCTGCCATGGGTGGGGGTGGGGGCTAGGGCTGCCAGAGGGGTTGGGGATATAGCGGGGAGGAAGGCTATGGCTGTGGAAGTGCTGGAGACGGACCTGAGAGGGTGTGTGTGTGTGTGGGGGGGGGGGGGGGCGTCCAGCTGATGGTGAGGCCGGCAGGGGCATTACCCAGGGCCCTACATGGGGCTTTATAATGACGGACCTGCGTCTCTGTAGCGTCCTATCAGCGTCCCTCACCCGCAGCGCCCTCTGTGAGACGCGCGGCATTTATACATGTATATATACAGGGCCTATAGTTTTAGATACGGTACTTGTAAAGGGGGGTGGTCCAGCTAGGATGATACAGATAGATATGCCCTACTAATACTACCTTGATACCCCAACCTGGTTACCCCAGAGTTCACCTAACCCTAACTTTAAAGATACCATTGTAGCATGTGCATGTATAGGTCCTACCTGGTTGTAGAGATCAGAGCGTGGTAAGATGGTTCAGGGTACATACCTGCAAAACACAAAAATATTCAGTCTTATTAAGGGGTAAACGTGATTTAATCAGTACAGGCAAATGTAAAATACATTATATACAGTAATGTCTATAGTTCATTAACATGACAGTATATGAGCAAACAACAACTATTAGTATTAATTGGGGCACCCTAGTAGAGTACCTGACAGAATACTAGATTCTTCCCCACAATCTGCATATTGAATAATTATCCTGAAGCTGGGCTATTAGCTGTATAATGAAGGCATTAACCCTGTGAGGGCCGCAGGGTGCGTTAACACATTGTGCCCTTTGGCATCATGTACATGAATGCAGCCCTGGCTGACAATATAGGGCTCATTCACTGCTGAAGGGTCGGCATGATGCATGAAAGCAGCCCTGGCTGACAATACATGGCTCATTCACTCCCCAAGGGTCGGCATGATGCATGAATGCGGCACTGGCGAGTTACGCGGCACTGGCGAGTTACTCGACAAAATTTAAGACATAACACAATATAGCACTCTGCAGTCCCTAAAGGGTTAATGCTACCTGTGCGGCTTACAGTGTACCTTAGGGTGCTACTCTAATGAGTCCAACTGTAGAGCCTCAAACAGTGTAAACTTGTATTTCTGCTGCCCCAACAGGCCCCCTCTCTATACCCACTTACTCACCAACGGCACCTATTAACTCAGGTGCAAGCAGTGCAACGCCTGCCTTTATAAAATCCACCACTTCGGAAACTTTGTAATGTTCCCAAATTAAAGTTTCACTGCTTACAAGAAATTGGCGACAGCTCAGAGAAGAAAAGGTTTTGTGTCTCTGTGGGCGACGTACTGCCTACCGCCTTCATTAATTATCACGGCCCGAGAATAACCTCCGAGTCGCTAACCCTGTACGGCCAGCAGAGCGCGTTAATACACCACATAATGCATGGGTGCAGCGAGGGTCAATGCTCGCCAAGGCTGCATTCATGCATCATGCTGACCCTTTGAGTCCGATACCCTTAACAAAGGTCCGGCATGATGCGCTAATGCAGCACTTCATTAGTGCATCATGCCGTGACGTGAGGCGGTGGTTGGAGGGTTTCTGTTGGCGTGGGTGAGCAGGTAGTCGGTGTAAATGTCACCCAGGCGGCTCCCGGCGAGCAGTCTGTGCTGTCTGTGCTGCCTGTGCTGTCTGTGCTGCCTGTGCTGCCTGTGCTGCCTGTGCTGCCTGTGCTGTCTGTGCTGTCTGTGCTGTCTGTGCTGTCTGTGCTGCCTGTGCTGCCTGTGCTGCCTGTGCTGCCTGTGCTGTCTGTGCTGCCTGTGCTGCCTGTGCTGCCTGTGCTGCCTGTGCTGTCTGTGCTGTCTGTGCTGTCTGTGCTGTCTGTGCCGTCTGTGCCGTCTGTGCCGTCTGTGCCGTCTGTGCCGTCTGTGCCGTCTGTGCCGTCTGTGCCGTCTGTGCCGTCTGTGCCGTCTGTGCCGTCTGTGCCGTCTGTGCCGTCTGTGCCGTCTGTGCCGTCTGTGCCGTCTGTGCCGTCTGTGCCGTCTGTGCCGTCTGTGCCGTCTGTGCTGTCTGTGCTGTCTGTGCTGTCTGTGCTGTCTGTGCTGTCTGTGCTGTCTGTGCTGTCTGTGCTGTCTGTGCTGTATGTGCTGCGTCCTGACCCACCTCACGCCGCTGCTGCATCAGCTGACGGGAACCCTCTAAGGGCAGCATGGTGCTTTAACCCTCTAAGGGCCGCTTAGTAATAGCTATGTGTGTCGATATTAGATCTTTATTCCCTTGTATTATAACTCCCCGCTGAGCACAGATGTTATGAGGAAGGGAACTCTACAGCAACGTTTGGTTGTGTTGGATTAAGCCCGTGGTATGCTGCTGACCCCACACACCCCTCTCCTTCACCCCTGGGGTACTTGTCTCGTGACCTTCACACCGTCTGGTAAGGTGTGACTTCACCCCTGACAGGTGTCACGGCCCTTAGCTACCTAGGTACAGGGAGGGGGGGGCTACTGGTATCTAGGTACAGAGGGGGGGGGCCATTCACTCACCCCCCCCCCATGTGCCCCACCACCCCCTGCCTACCCCTGCCGTACCCCAGTACACCAGTAACCAGCGGTAAACCCTGCAATAATTTGTGATGTGACCTTGGTCGACATGGTGCATGAATACAGCCCTGGTGGGTAACTCCCAAGATCTGCATCAACATGACGACAAAGAAAATCACATTAAAGGCTTTCACTTTCCCTATCGCCCACATACCCCCCCCCCCCGTACCCTGAGCAGACGGGGAGGATGGGGAGGAGGGAGGTGTAGGGGTAGGGAGGTAGGTGGCCCCGGGGGGGGGGGGGTAGACCAGTACTTACACCTGCTGCTGAGGCAGTGTTTAAGGCCTGACCCATCACGGTCTGACCCCTGACCCCTACAGCCTCCTACTAGCCTCCTACCTACCTACAGCCCCCTACCTGTCTACCTTCCTACCCCCCACAGCCCCCCCCCCCCCACCCCGACACCTGTAGTCCCGGCGTGCGGCTACTGTGGTCAGTGAGATCCTCAGGGGGGTCCATACCGTGGTCTACCACCACCATGGATGTGGGTGTAGTCGTGTATGTTGTGTCATAGTGTGTACGATACAAAGACATATCTAGCTGCCAATGGACTGTATATACATGTACATACACGTACATTGTATGTATGTGTAGTGCCGGTCCTTTCTCCCCAGTACATAGGCACTAGATTTAAGTCTGCCGTACACCTGTCTTTAAAAGAGATTTTTTATTTTAAAATCTGCTTTTATTTTAATTTTAAGTTTTCTCTTAAATCTCCTTGAGTTCTCCCCCTGTGTTGTTGTCCCCTGTGGAGTGTGACACCTTTATGGTAGCTGAGTGTCTGCAGTGTACAGTCCCAGTGTGGCGGCACAGACAGGGCATCAGAACGCCGTATCTTGTTCCTAAGACACAAAGCCCATCCTGTTGTTTACCCAGAACCACTTCCCGGTTAGCGTCTTAATAACCAAAGTGGGCAGCGCAGGCGCACTGACCCCCTTCCGGTGTACTTGCTGACCTTGAGGGGTGGTGGCGGTTAGACTGCCCCCCCCCCATCCTGGCCGTGTCCGGGGTTAGTACTACCAGGTACTAAACACCCCCACACCCTCACTACTTTACACTTAACTCACCCCACACCGACACCCTTACCATTAGGACTACTATTTTTACACTTCTTACACCCTCACACACCCACCGATAATTTCACTGCTCTTTTATTATTTATGTGGTCTTGTTGAAAACAGAAGCATAAGGGACTAGATTCCACGACTATGGTGTGTGCAGGAAATACAGTTCAGAAGAATATGGCAAGAGGTCCTAGCGTCACCAGAGTTCAATATATATTTATAATGAAATCTAAGGAGTAATTGAAAGCCATGTACTATAAAATGGTTCAGGGAAATGACATAAACTGAGCTGTATGTATGTTGACAGAGTGACAGGGCAGGTGACCGTTACCTCTATGTACACACACGTGTGTAACCATGTCTCACATGCTACACACGTGTGTAACCATGTCTCACATGCTACACACGTGTGTAACCATGTCTCACATGCTACACACTGCCTGCTCGTAGATTAACTTAAACCTACTGGTCATCCTACCCCCTACCCCCCCCCCCCCCCCCCATCCTGTACCTCTCACTCTGACCCCGACCAGCTCATTGACCCCGACCCCTGGTGGTGCACCCAGCAGGTAGGGGCAGCAGGGACCCTAACCTGATCCCTCCCCTACCCTACCTGGTACTGGATGATGTGAGGACCCCCCCCCCCCCCCCACACACACACATACACACAGCCTAAAGCCCCATCACCTGGGCAGCCCTCATGTCTCACATAAACCTAATGTGAGCTGAATCTTGGTAAATCTTAACTATCATGACTGCTCCATCCCTACCACCCACCAGAACTCGGTCCATTTAACCGACCTCCCAGTATTACCATACCTTTCCTGTCAGCGGTTCCTGGGGGGGGGGGGGGGTAAACCAGTCGGGGTGCCTAGACCACCACCCCACCCCCCCTTTCACCCCCCCCCCCCCCCCCTCACCAGCAGGCCACAAAGACGGCAGTGCAGTGTATCTAGGGTAGTACACACTGTCTATTCTATACTGTGGTGTAATGCACCAACAGATACCAGGGGAACCCCCGCGTACAGACAGACCACCTCACCCTGTACATGGGGTTCTAGCAGAATGCATCCACATAATCTGTCACTCCTTTCTATCTCTGTTTAGCTGCCTCTGTCTATTTCTGTATTTGATTGACAGGACATGTTTGACGTTGGTGCCGCATAACTGAAACGGCAGCTACAAAAGGCCTCGTTCTGGTAACCGGAGACTTTTTAGTTCCTTTTTCTGCCACTTACTGCCGGGAGTCGCTGTTTGATCTGCTTTTATAGGCTATTGATCTGTGAGGCCGGCAGTGGGGGGGGGGGGGGGGGTGGTAGGGAGGGGGAGGGCTACACCTGGTATCTACCCCCGCCCCCGCCCCCCCCCCCCACACACACATCAATGGCGACCTACACAGGGAGACAAGATGGCTGTCTATACAGGGTGACAAGATGGCGGCCTATATAAGGTGACAAGATGGCGGCCTATATAAGGTGACAAGATGGCGGCCTATATAAGGTGACAAGATGGCGGCCTATATAAGGTGACAAGATGGCGGCCTATATAAGGTGACAAGATGGCTGCCTATATAAGGTGACAAGATGGCGGCCTATATAAGGAGACAAGATGGCGGCCTACACAGGGGGACAAGATGGCGGCCTATATAAGGTGACAAGATGGCGGCCTATATAAGGTGACAAGATGGCGGCCTACACAGGGGCACAAGATGGCGGCCTATATAAGGTGACAAGATGGCGGCCTATATAAGGTGACAAGATGGCGGCCTACACAGGGGGACATAATGGCTGCCTACACAAGGTGACAAGATGGCGGCCTATATAAGGTCAATGCCGACCCCCACCACCAGGTGCTGGCCTCCAGGCTGTAAGCACGGCGCCAAGTGAGGGCCGGGTTACCTTGGTGACGCCAGGCTGTTTGTGGTTGTCATGGTGACTGAGCTCCAGGGTGCCTGTGTGTGTGGGGGGGGGGGGGGGGAGGGGGTTGGCAAGCTGCACAGGGTGGGGAGATGTCAACACTGAATGTCACCCCCTTATTCAGTCAAAGGTTTGGACTTAAAAGTATGTACAGGTTAGGGTATAAAATGCAGACATATAGGATTGGTATCTGCCATGGTCTCACTCTATCCGACCAGTTGGGACTCACTCTGCCTTGTATGAGTGGTCCTATGATGTCAACTCCAGGGCCTGTTATCGACGTGCAGCCTGCTCCAGCATAGGAGTAGATACCCCCCCCACCACCACCACCCACCCACCACCCAGCTGATCAAGGCTGGTGCTGGCGGTAGATGGGGCCCACGGACCCCCCGACCCCCTAACTCTGCCGCCGCTGCCGCTGCCCAAGGCGGAAATTAGAGAGCGGTGACACCGGCCGGCAATGCATTATAGACCCCCCCCCCCCCATACCAACCCCTGCTTGCCGTTCGCTGCTGCAGGCCTCTACCACGTCTCCAGGGCCTGACACGGGGGGGGGGGGGTGAGGGGTGGGGAGGGGAGAGCTTGCCGCCTGCAGGCAGGGGCTGAAGCCAGTACAGAAGCCACAACCCACTGCCGCCCACCGGGTAGCCAGCTCAGGGAAGCCACTCCCCGAGCCAGCCTGCCCTACCCTACCACCTCCTACATAGCTAAGGGCTTGTTACTGTATTTAATGAAATACTGGCGAGTTACTCGTGCTGGCGAGTTACTCACCATGGCTGCACTCATGACAACAAAAGGGCCTTAGTACATTAAAGCCCCCCCCCCCCCCACCCCGGTGTTGGAGAGAGGGATGGGATTATGAGGAGAGCCTTAATGCAGGCGGCCCGTCCTACCTGAAGTAAGAACACAAAGACGGGGTCTTGATGCAGATTACACCCAACTCATCCCTCACTGTTAAAGCCTACTGCCGCTGCTGCTGCACAAAACACACAGCACTAAAACACTGTCCCCCTCCTCTCCTGTAGTATCACTCCTCTCCTCGTGCTGCGCAGTTTTTGGTGATGTGCTTTAAGTACAGCGATAGGGGTTCTCACCAGGGGGCGGGGCATGCATCAATGCATCACCCTGCCATTACCATGCTGAGCTACTGGGTGTAAGGGGGGGGGGGTGTAGGGGAGGGGGGTATGGAGATGAGGCATGGAGAAGGGGGTGAGATATGCAGAAGGCAAAATGTGGACTCCAAGAGAAAGGCGCACCAAGGGGCGAGGTTCTGAATGATGCAGGGGGAGGGTTGACATGGGTATGGAGGTACATGTAGTATGCCACTAGTCTGTACGTCAACCTGCCCGAGGTAACCTGCCCGAGGTAACCTGCCCGAGGTAACCTGCCCGAGGTAACCTGCCCGAGGTAACCTGCCCGGTAACCTGCATGGTAACCTGCATGGTAACCTGCATGGTAACCTACATGGTAACCTGCATGGTAACCTGCATGGTAACCTGCATGGTAACCTGCATGGTAACCTGCATGGTAACCTGCATGGTAACCTGCATGGTAACCTACATGGTAACCTGCATGGTAACCTGCATGGTAACCTGCATGGTAACCTGCATGGTAACCTGCATGGTAACCTGCATGGTAACCTACATGGTAACCTGCATGGTAACCTGCATGGTAACCTGCATGGTAACCTGCATGGTAACCTGCATGGTAACCTGCATGGTAACCTGCATGGTAACCTGCATGGTAACCTGCATGGTAACCTGCATGGTAACCTGCATGGTAACCTGCATGGTAACCTACATGGTAACCTGCATGGTAACCTGCATGGTAACCTGCATGGTAACCTGCATGGTAACTTGCATGGTAACCTGCATGGTAACCTGCATGGTAACCTGCATGGTAACCTGCATGGTAACTTGCATGGTAACCTGCATGGTAACCTGCAGGGTGAGAGTCGGTTACAGTATAATTATGACCTCTGGGCTCGGCTACACACATCAATAACGTGCTGAGGACACCCCCCCCCCCCGCGGCACAACAAGGACGTCCTTAATGACGCTACTGTCAACCATACAGGGGCAGCACAGAGTAGTCGGCATGATGCATGAATGCATCATGCCGACCATACAGCCTTTATGATATATACTGTCCAATGGTCGGCATGATGCATGAATGCAGCAGGGGCAGTGCTGCATGAATGCATCATGCCGCTGGGTGAGGCGTTAATGAGGATCACACTGGGCTGTAATTGACGATACCTGATCCGTCCTCACTTGAGGCCGTGTGGGTGGGGGGGGGGGGGGGAGTGGTTAACCCTTTGGGGGTCGCATAGTGATTTAATGTGCTGTACTATTTGCATGCATACAGCCCTGTCAGTGCAGCAAATTAATACATCATGCTAATCATTTGGGACTGCATCAACTCCGGATGGCCTGCATCATGCATGAATGCATCATGCATGCATGAATGCATCATGACCATATGGGTCACATTGCATTAACGCCCTATGAGTAGCTCAGGGAGGCTCACCTGTACAACACCGAGGCCCCTGTCCCCTGGAGTTGCCCCCCCCCCCCGTTACTTACCGTCCGTCACGACACCTGGCGGCAGCTGTCCGCTACCATCACGCCACCACGCGGCACCTGATGGTATTACCACCTCCCCCATCACTCTGCCGTCCCCTGCCCCCCCCCCCATGCCTCCTAGACCCCCCACCCCCCATGCCTCCTATAGCCTCCCCCCATGCCTCCTAGACCCTCCCCCCATGCCTCCTATAGCCTCCCCCATGCCTCCTAGACCCTCCCCCCATGCCTCCTATAGCCTCCCCCCATGCCTCCTAGACCCTCCCCCATGCCTCCTAGACCCTCCCCCATGCCTCCTAGACCCTCCTCCATGCCTCCTAGACCCTCCCCCCAGTGGTCCTGGATCCAATGAATCTCAGCTATCACTATCTATCACCATGTCACCAGTTATCTAATTATGCCTTTAAGGACCGGATAGTGCTGTTATACATCATGCCATGTATCGTCATTATGCATGAATGCAGCCCTGGTGAGCTATGTGCTGTATAGATTCACACATGACGCCGACCCTATGAGGTTCTCTCACTCTTGTAGAGTCGGCATGATGCTCGCCGGGGCTGCATGCATGCATCATGCCGCTATGTGGCGTGATGCATTAAAGCTGTGCAGCCCTTACATGGTTCCCCCTCCCCCCGGTAGGTGTGCCGCGTCATTCCTTATTCATGGCCCCCACTCGACACCAACCCGTTTACACACACCACGCATTGATATTCACTTTAAAATTTCATCCAGATTATTGTTTGAATCTGCAAATATTGGCAATTTACAACTTGTGTCAAATGCCGCGGCCTGAACCCCATCCGTCACCTGACTAAGCAGTACATGCGGGTGGGGGCGGGTGATGTCATTGCCGCTGGTTCGCCTTTCGCTGGTAACCAGCAGTGAATTCCGCTGGGTGTGCTGGTTTGCGGACGGCGCCTGTGTATTTCTATAACGGCGCGCCTGTCATCGATCCAGTCCCTTATTTACATACAATTGGTGTCCATCCTTCAAAGGACCTCCTGGAGACGTGGCAGGAGGAGTGTGGGGGGGGGGGGGGGGGGGGTGCTGTATACCATGTGAGACCAGCTGTAGCACAGAGCGGTATTTTGCGCCATACAATATAACCATGTGTCAATATCTGTAGAACCCAGAACCATGCCACTCCAGGCAAAATGAGCAACCCACTCACAGAGCAGCTCAAGCTCACAGAGCAGCTCAAGCTCACAGAGCAGCACACACAGCAGCACACAGAGCAGCTCACGCAGCAGCACACACGGCAGCACACACGGCAGCTCACCAGTCCCCTGGTGTCCCCATACTAGGTTTACACAGCTTTTACTGATGCCACTTGAGCTCCTCTCATCCCACAAGCCACAGGAGTCCAGGGAGTGGCCTTCTTACAGGACAAGCCATTGCATTTCACTCGTTTCAGCCTTTGTATCAGTTTCTATCGGAGCCCGCCATCCCTAAATAACAATGGGTCATGCAGCCCTATTTAAGTTGCATCAAGAGGATGTTCATAATCCAAGTCCCCGGGAGGGACGGCTCATGGGTGTCTGTCTCCTCCCACTATGAGCAGCTCATCGATACCTGCTCACCATACCACGTCATAACCATGGTAACCGTGTGTGTGTGTGGGGGGGGGGGGGGGTGTCAGCGTGCTTAATCTGCACAAATACCGGCCTCCTACACAGTTAGAACACAGAGTGGGGCAGAATGGTGATCATAGAGGTCGTCTCAGGAAGTCCTCTCTGGGTGGGCCACATTTGGAGCAGAGCCGTCACTCTCCTAACACATTCTCTATGTAGACTATGTAAAACTAGTTGTATGCATCATTACACATACCCCGCTGGTGGCTAACAATGGCTGTACACGTACAGAGAGGTGCTCCACTCGTGTGGCGCCACCCCCAGGTACTGAACAGAGAGGAGCAGCTCGGGGCCAAGTGGTGAGTCCCTGTGAGCCATTCCGCGGCACACGGCGTCAACACGCCGTAATTAGTGCCGTGTGTAGAACTGGTAAAACACTCCCTGGTCAACTCACAATCAGCTCAGGCCGCCTTGTGACAACTTCTAAAACGCTGTTGGAAAACAGCAATATCATAAATGGCAAAGTTTGTTGACATCGTGAATGAATATCTCTCTGGCATTTAATTGTGTTACGATCAATAGCCATGTGGTAAAAGGGACTGTGGTGAAAGAGTCGTGGGGGAGTTAACCAGTAGGGGGGGGGGGAGAGGGGGAGGGGGAGAGAGGGAGACCACGGAGATAAATAATCAGGATTTTGGACGGAGAGACTGAGTGGGGGCAGAGACAAAGAAAAGTGTGAGGGACTTGGGGTTTCTCTAGGTATCTCTCTCCTCTCTTCTTGTATATTTTATGATATCTCGTCACCCTTCGTCTCTCCCTCTCCCTGATGCCCTCCCAGTCCTCTATCCCTGATGCCCTCCCAGTCCCAGACCCCCTGTGAAGCTCTGTGTGTGAGCTGCTCACGGCATGGAGCAGCTCTGAGCAGCTCTGAGCAGGTCGGAGTAACCTCTGTGCCCGCCCTAACGCCACCCGCTGGACGCCAACAATAGCAAGTAATGACCCAAAAATAGGCGCCTAAATAAATGATGCCTACAGAGGCGCCCCCACGCGGCAATCTGGTCGTCCTTCAGACGGCGCGGCTCCTGCCTGCTGCCTTGTAGTCAGTGATTGCCTCGTGTTCTGCTTGCCTAGCTGCCTGTCCGTGTAATTACCCTGCTTCTACCCCCCCCCCGGTCTTTGTCTGCCTCTCTACCCTTAGTACCCTGCTCCCTGGGGTTACTTGTTCTGCCTGTCTGCCTCCCTCCCTTCCTCTAGTCTTACTCCCACTACAGACACGCTTCATTTATATCTTAGCTTCGGTCTATATCTATACTTTATATCGATCAATCATTCCATCTTCCTACATATGCCCCCCCCCCCCCCCCCCATGTCTGTTGTACTACTGTTAGCGCTAAGGCACCATCATTAGACACAAGAGTCCTGTAGCAGGGGG
>CANHQG010000824.1:0-14717 GCA_947462335.1 Harmothoe impar | reverse complement strand
CAGAAACCTAATACAGCATGACTGTTCTCCACAGTTGACATGTCCTTGTGGAGGGTTGACCTTTTTGTCCGATCCTCTTTGTCTAACGGTGAGTATTATCCACGCCCTCACACCTCACCGGGTGTTTTAGTGCAGCTCGTGTGTGTGCTTATGGTGCCATGAATATAGTGGGATGGGGAAGAGAGAGGGGGAGACAGAGGGGAAGGTACTAGTAGGCAGAAAGGGAGAAAAAAAAGTATATTCGGAGAGATAGGCATCAAGTTAGGAAGGCATAGTCAGCGAGAGGCAGCAAAGGAGGGAGACAAGGAGGGCCTCTTGAGGAAGATAGCAGCAAGAGAGGAAGGGAAAAAGAACCAGGTAGGACTACAGAGTGGCAGACAGGGAGAGGAGAAGGCAGGGAGAGGAAGGGAGGCAGAGAGGAAGGGAGGCAGAGAGGGAGGCAGATCGGTAGGCAGGCTCTGACAATGGTCAGAGGGAGGAAGGGAGGTACACAGAGAGGCAGCCAGGGACACAGAGAGGCAGCCAGGGACACAGAGAGGCAGCCAGGGACACAGAGAGGCAGAGAGGGACACAGAGAGGCAGGGAGGGGGACACAGAGGCAGGGAGGGGGACAGAGAGGCAGGGAGGGACACAGAGAGGCAGGGAGGGACACAGAGAGGCAGGGAGGGACACAGAGAGGCAGGGAGGGGGACACAGAGGCAGGGAGGGACACAGAGAGGCAGGGAGGGGGACACAGAGGCAGGGAGGGGGACAGAGAGGCAGGGAGGGACACAGAGAGGCAGGGAGGGGACACAGAGAGGCAGAGAGGGACACAGAGAGGCAGGGAGGGGGACACAGAGGCAGGGAGGGGGACACAGAGGCAGGGAGGGGGACAGAGAGGCAGGGAGGGACACAGAGAGGCAGAGAGGGACACAGAGAGGCAGGGAGGGGGACACAGAGGCAGGGAGGGGGACAGAGAGGCAGAGAGGGACACAGAGAGGCAGAGAGGGACACAGAGAGGCAGGGAGGGGGACACAGAGGCAGGGAGGGGGACAGAGAGGCAGGGAGGGGACACAGAGAGGCAGAGAGGGACACAGAGAGGCAGGGAGGGGGACACAGAGGCAGGGAGGGGGACAGAGAGGCAGAGAGGGACACAGAGAGGCAGGGAGGGACACAGAGAGGCAGGGAGGGACACAGAGAGGCAGGGAGGGGGACACAGAGGCAGGGAGGGGGACAGAGAGGCAGGGAGGGACACAGAGAGGCAGAGAGGGACACAGAGAGGCAGGGAGGGGGGACACAGAGGCAGGGAGGGGGGACAGAGAGGCAGGGAGGGACACAGAGAGGCAGAGAGGGACACAGAGAGGCAGGGAGGGGGACACAGAGGCAGGGAGGGGGACAGAGAGGCAGGGAGGGACACAGAGAGGCAGGGAGGGGGACACAGAGGCAGGGAGGGGGACACAGAGGCAGGGAGGGGGACACAGAGGCAGGGAGGGACACAGAGAGGCAGAGAGGGGGACAGAGAGGCAGGGAGGGGGACACAGAGGCAGGGAGGGGGACAGAGAGGCAGGGAGGGACACAGAGAGGCAGGGAGGGGGACACAGAGGCAGGGAGGGGGACAGAGAGGCAGGGAGGGACACAGAGAGGCAGGGAGGGACACAGAGAGGCAGGGAGGGGGACAGAGAGGCAGGGAGGGACACAGAGAGGCAGGGAGGGACACAGAGAGGCAGGGAGGGGGACACAGAGGCAGGGAGGGACACAGAGAGGGACACAGAGAGGCAGGGAGGGAGACACAGAGAGGCAGGGAGGGGGACAGAGAGGCAGGGAGGGACACAGAGAGGCAGGGAGGGACACAGAGAGGCAGGGAGGGGGACAGAGAGGCAGGGAGGGACACAGAGAGGCAGGGAGGGACACAGAGAGGCAGGGAGGGGGACACAGAGGCAGATAGGGACACAGAGAGGCAGGGAGGGAGACAGAGAGGCAGAGAGGGACAGAGGGAAACAAATAGGGGCACAGAGAGGCAGATAGGGACACAGAGAGGCAGCAAGGGAGGGAGACAGCGAAGGACTTATGAGGAACATGGCAGCAAAAGAGGAAGGGAAGAAGAGATAGGAGGGAGGCAAAGAGGGAGGAAGAGAAGCAGGCAGGCAGGCAGAGAGGGAGGCAGAGAGGGATCCAGGGAGGGAGGCAGGCAGGCAGAGAGGGAGGCAGGGAGGGAGGGAGGCAGAGAGGGAGGGAGGCAGAGAGGGAGGCAGGGAGGGAGGCAGAGAAGCAGACAGGGAGGGAGACAGGCAGGCAGGCAGAGAGGGAGGCAGGGAGGCAGGCAGACAAGCAGGCAGGGAGGCAGGCAGGAAGGCAGGGAGGGAGGGAGGCAGAAAGGCAGGCAGGCAGAGAGGGAGGCAGGGAGGGAGACAGAGAGGCAGAGAGGGGCACAGGGAAGGAGGGAGACAGCGAAGGACTTATGAGGAACATGGCAGCAAAAGTGGAAGGGAAGAAGAGATAGGGGGGAGGCAAAGAGGGAGGAAGAGAAGCAGGCAGGCAGGCAGGCAGAGAGGGAGGTAGAGAAGGATCCAGGGAGGGAGGCAGGCAGGCAGAGAGGGAGGCAGGGAGGGAGGCAGAGAGGGAGGCAGGGAGGGAGGCAGAGAAGCAGACAGGGAGGGAGACAGGCAGGCAGGCAGAGAGGGAGGCAGGGAGGCAGGCAGACAGGCAGGCAGGGAGGCAGGCAGGAAGGCAGGGAGGGAGGGAGGCAGAAAAGCAGGCAGGCAGAGAGGCAGGCAGAGAGGCAGGCAGAGAGGGAGGCAGGCAGAATGGGAGCCAAGAGGCAGGGGGCTGTACCGTTAATATTATTCATTGATAGAACATATGCAGTACACACTCACTGAGCTGCCTTTTTTGCAGTGACTCAGCAAACTCTGTGGCACAACAGTAGCGCGTCTGACTCCAGATCAGAAGGTTGCGTGTTCAAATCATGTCGGGGTCAAGATTTTTTAAAGCATGTCACGGTCACGATATGAAGTATAATGTCCGTTTTGGTTGTATATATGATAAATGTGGCTGTATAAGTATGTATTCATTGTAGGCTATATATCCCCGGGACTATATCCTTCTCTAAACGTCCGATAAGTCCTCAAGGACAGCACAGTGCTTTTTAAAATTAAAATCCCTTTTTAAGGATAGACTTTCCCCTCCTGTTTCCATGCAGAAATCTCACATGTAATGATCTGTAATTTGATGAGCAATGATATACAATGTTAAGATTATGAGAAATATCAACGGGTTTAAGATGACGGGTAGTTTGCTTTTTTTTAATCATGGGAAATACCATACTGTCGTGCGGCACTTATAACTTTGGAGGGGTGTTAACCCCCGGCGCTTATACCAGACAGGCGCTTATTTTATGATCCAGTTTTAGTGCTGAAGAGTAATTTCAAGACCCTCATACCCCCGGGTCTATACAAGACCGGCGCTTATTCAATACCCGGCGCTTAAATGCGACGGTACAGTATGCAAGACGTCTAGTCACTTGGTCAGTTCGTTCACACGAGCATAATGGTCGGCATAATGCATTAATATAACGCTCGTACGGGATAGCTCTCCCAGGTGAGAGGACAAACGTTTAGAGCATTATCTTAATCAGACTATTAAGATGATCTTACTTGTCTTAACTTTTTTAGATTCATAATCTTAGACTATCTTAAAAGTATTACTATGACTATCTAGTATGTAATTTCTTCTTTGTCTTCTATTTCAATCCTCTCTTAAACTATCTTAATCCCATCTTAAGACTTATCTTAGGCTATCTTAAAAGTATTATTGCCTGGTTTTAAGATACTGCCCCAAAATAAGACACTGAATTAAGATATTAAGATTTAAGATTAAGATAACGCTCTAAAGGTTTGTCCTCTCACCTAGGAGAGCTATACCGTATTTGCTAATATAACATCAGCGAGTTTACTCAACTGTATCGGATTCAACTTGGTTTAGCAGTTCTTGGTTTTAAGGGATATAGAATGTCTTAAAGTGACATGGTCCGATGATTACGGCTCAAAAATCAATTTTGCTAAAAATGAACAAAAATGTTCAATATGCCCATACTACATGTTCTACCTATTTTATTCAACATCATTGCCCATAATTCAGCTTAGAATCCAGTCAGTTGTCATTTTTATGCTCGATTTAAGACTTTTGAAGTGCACGCTATAATTCCCCCTTGAAAATACACTGTAAAATACTGCACCTGAGTGGTGTTGGACCCTCTAAATGGGCTCCATAGATGACATTGTATTGTTCCCTGTCCTCGAAAAATGACACTTTGGACACATTTAAGTAGAATTTAAAGCGTAGAAAAAATCGGACCATGTCACTTTAAGAAGTTCATATTTTAACCCTTTAAGGGCCTCCTAGTGCATAAATGTGCTATGACCCTGCTTGTCATGATTTGCATGGCTGCAGCTACATTCATGCATCATAGTTACCCTTTGAGAGGGCATCAACCCCGTAGGGTTGTCATGATGCTGGCGAACAGACTCACCAGGGCTGCATTCATGCATCATGACAACAAATGGGAACGATGCAATAGAACGTCAAGCGGCCTTCTAAACGGTAGTAGAATTGAGAGCTAGTAGGGGGGTGCAGAGGGGTCCTCCCCCCTGAGGTCGGAAAGTCGCCGAAATTAAGGGCCCCAGGTCACAAAGTCGCTTTTCTAGACCATAAATGCTATAGTCAATTTTTTCCAAAAGTCGCAAGGTCGCTTTTATTAGTGTACCAGGTCGCCAGGTCGCCTGGAAAACAGCCCAGGTCGCCAGGTCGCCTTTGACCCCTCTGGAGCCACAGTATAGGGGATGTGAGAGAAGACCTGGGCCCTGTATAGGGGGCGAAAGCCTACCCGTTTACTTTTAGTTGTGCGGGTTACGAAAACCCTCGAATCAGGACAGGAAGCCAAGGCGCAGTATGCTTTAGGTATGGGCACTTTTGGAAACTTAAAGATTTCTCCTTCCAGAAGCATCCTTTCAGTTACAAATTTATCGTACAGCAGGGGGCATGTCTGACACACAAATATCTGAAAGGATTCCCAGTAGAAATCTCCCTTTGCTGAGAAATAATATTTTTTCCGAAATTCCCCATAGCGTGACATCACTTCCGGTCCTGATTCGAGGGTATGAAATCACCCGTTTTTTGCGTGGCATCGGGTTACTTTCACCCCCTATTGGGGGATTAGTAGAATGCCTCCTACAGTGAAGGTGAGACATGTCAACACAACGGCAGGACAGCTTTACACTCAGCTCCTGTTCCTACTCAGGGCCTCCCACACTCTACCCACCAATCCACCAAGGCTTTACACACAGCTCCTGTTCCAGCCCTACTCAGGGCCTCCAACACTCTACCCACCAATCCAGCAAGGCTTTACACACAGCTCCTGTTCCTACTCAGGGCCCCCCACACTCTACCCACCAATCCACCCCTACTCAGGGCCCCCCACACTCTACCCACCAATCCACCAAGGCTTTACACTCAGCTCCTGTCCCACCCCTACTCAGGGCCCCCCACACTTTACCCACCAATCCACCCCTACTCAGGGCCCCCCACACTCTACCCACCAATCCACCCCTACTCAGGGCCTCCCACACTCTACCCACCAATCCACCCCTACTCAGGGCCCCCCACACTCTACCCACCAATCCACCAAGGCTTTACACTCAGCTCCTGTCCCACCCCTACTCAGGGCCCCCCACACTTTACCCACCAATCCACCCCTACTCAGGGCCCCCCACACTCTACCCACCAATCCAGCAAGGCTTTACACACAGCTCCTGTTCCACCCCTACTCAGGGCCTCCCACACTCTACCCACCAATCCACCCCTACTCAGGGCCCCCCACACTCTACCCACCAATCCAGCAAGGCTTTACACACAGCTCCTGTTCCAGCCCTACTCAGGGCCCCCCACACTCTACCCACCAATCCACCCCTACTCAGGGCCCCCACACTCTAGCCACCAATCCACCCCTACTCAGGGCCCCCCACACTCTAGCCACCAATCCACCCCTACTCAGGGCCTCACACACTCTACCAACCAATCCAGCAAGGCTTTACACACAGCTCCTGTTCCTACTCAGGGCCTCCCACACTCTACCCACCAATCCACCCCTACTCAGGGCCCCCCACACTCTACCCACCAATCCACCCCTACTCAGGGCCCCCCACACTCTACCCACCAATCCAGCAAGGCTGTACACACAGCTCCTGTTCCTACTCAGGGCCCCCCACACTCTACACACCAATCCAGCAAGGTTTACACACAGCTCCTGTTCCACCCCTACTCAGGGCCCCCCACACTCTACCCACCAATCCACCAAGGCTTTACACACAGCTCCTGTTCCACCCCTACTCAGGGCCCCCCACACTCTACCCACCAATCCACCCCTACTCAGGGCCCCCACACTCTAGCCACCAATCCACCCCTACTCAGGGCCCCCCACACTCTAGCCACCAATCCACCCCTACTCAGGGCCTCACACACTCTACCAACCAATCCAGCAAGGCTTTACACACAGCTCCTGTTCCACCCCTACTCAGGGCCCCCCCACACTCTACCCACCAATCCAGCAAGGCTTTACACACAGCTCCTGTTCCACCCCTACTCAGGGCCCCCCACACTCTACCACCAATCCAGCCCTACTCAGGGCCCCCCACACTCTACCACCAATCCACCCCTACTCAGGGCCCCCCACACTCTACCCACCAATCCAGCAAGGCTTTACACACAGCTACTGTTCCACCCCTACTCAGGGCCCCCCACACTCTACCCACCAATCCACCCCTACTCAGGGCCCCCCACACTCTACCCACCAATCCACCCCTACTCAGGGCCCCCCACACTCTACCCACCAATCCAGCAAGACTTTACACTCAGCTCCTGTTCCAGCCCTACTCAGGGCCTCCCACACTCTACCCACCAATCCACCCCTACTCAGGGCCTCCCACACTCTACCCACCAATCCAGCAAGGCTTTACACATACCCTTACTCAGGGCCCCCCACACTCTACCCACCAATCCACCCCTACTCAGGGCCTCCCACACTCTACCCACCAATCCACCCCTACTCAGGGCCCCCCACACTCTACCCACCAATCCAGCAAGGCTTTACACTCATCTCCTGTTCCACCCCTACTCAGGGCCTCCCACACTCTACCCACCAATCCAGCAAGGCTTTACACACAGCTCCTGTTCCTACTCAGGGCCCCCCACACTCTACCCACCAATCCACCCCTACTCAGGGCCCCCCACACTCTACCCACCAATCCAGCAAGGCTTTACACACAGCTCCTGTTCCTACTCAGGGCCCCCCACACTCTACCCACCAATCCACCCCTACTCAGGGCCCCCCACACTCTACCCACCAATCCACCCCTACTCAGGGCCCCCCACACTCTACCCACCAATCCAGCAAGGCTTAACACTCAGCTCCTGTTCCACCCCTACTCAGGGCCTCCCACACTCTACCCACCAATCCACCCCTACTCAGGGCCCCCCACACTCTACCCACCAATCCAGCAAGGCTTTACACACAGCTCCTGTTCCATCCCTACTCAGGGCCCCCCACACTCTACCCACCAATCCATCCCTACTCAGGGCCCCCCACACTCTACCCACCAATCCACCCCTACTCAGGGCCCCCCACACTCTACCCACCAATCCAGCAAGGCTTTACACACAGCTCCTGTTCCAGCCCTACTCAGGGCCTCCCACACTCTACCCACCAATCCAGCAAGGCTTTACACACATCTCCTGTTCCACCCCTACTCAGGGCCCCCCACACTCTACCCACCAATCCAGCAAGGCTTAACACTCAGCTCCTGTCCCTACTCAGGGCCTCCCACACTCTACCCACCAATCCAGCAAGGCTTAACACTCAGCTCCTGTCCCTACTCAGGGCCCCCCACACTCTACCCACCAATCCATGCCCTACTCAGGGCCCCCCACACTCTACCCACCAATCCAGCTAGGCTTTACACACAGCTCCTGTTCCACCCCTACTCAGGGCCTCCCACACTCTACACACCAATCCAGCTAGGCTTTACACACAGCTCCTGTTCCACCCCTACTCAGGGCCTCCCACACTCTACCCACCAATCCAGCAAGGCTTAACACTCAGCTCCTGTCCCTACTCAGGGCCTCCCACACTCTACACACCAATCCAGCAAGGCTTTACACACAGCTCCTGTTCCACCCCTACTCAGGGCCTCCCACACTCTACCCACCAATCCAGCAAGGCTTAACACTCAGCTCCTGTCCCTACTCAGGGCCCCCCACACTCTACACACCAATCCACCCCTACTCAGGGCCTCCCACACTCTACCCACCAATCCAGCAAGGCTTTACACACAGCTCCTGTTCCAGCCCTACTCAGGGCCCCCCACACTCTACCCACCAATCCAGCAAGGCTTTACACTCAGCTCCTCTTCCACCCCTACTCAGGGCCCCCCACACTCTACACACCAATCCAGCTAGGCTTTACACACAGCTCCTGTTCCACCCCTACTCAGGGCCTCCTACACTCTACCCACCAATCCAGCAAGGCTTTACACACAGCTCCTGTTCCAGCCCTACTCAGGGCCCCCCACACTCTACCCACCAATCCAGCTAGGCTTTACACACAGCTCCTGTTCCAGCCCTACTCAGGGCCCCCCACACTCTACACACCAATCCAGCTAGGCTTTACACACAGCTCCTGTTCCACCCCTACTCAGGGCCTCCCACACTCTACCCACCAATCCAGCAAGGCTTAACACTCAGCTCCTGTTCCTACCCTACTCAGGGCCCCCCACACTCTACACACCAATCCACCCCTACTCAGGGCCCCCCACACTCTACCCACCAATCCAGCAAGGCTTTACACTAAGCTCCTGTTCCAGCCCTACTCAGGGCCTCCCACACTCTACCCACCAATCCACCCCTACTCAGGGCCCCCCACACTCTACCCACCAATCCAGCAAGGCTTTACACACAGCTCCTGTTCTACCCCTACTCAGGCCCTCCCACACTCTAACCACCAACCCAGCAAGGCTTTACACTCAGCTCCTGTTCTACCCCTACTCAGGGCCTCCCACACTCTACCCACCAATCCAGCAAGGCTTTACACTCAGCTCCTGTCCCACCCCTACTCAGGGCCCCCCACACTCTACCCACCAATCCAGCAAGGCGTTACACACAGCTCCTGTTCCACCCCTACTCAGGGCCCCCCACACTCTACCCACCAATCCAGCAAGGCGTTACACACAGCTCCTGTTCCACCCCTACTCAGGGCCCCCCACACTCTACCCACCAATCCAGCAAGACCTGGGCCCTGTATAGGGGGCGAAAGCCTACCCGTTTACTTTTAGTTGTGCGGGTTACGAAAACCCTCGAATCAGGACAGGAAGCCACGGCGCGGTATGCTTTAGGTATGGGCACTTTTGGGAACTTAAAGATTTCTCCTTCCAAAAGCATTCTTTCAGTTACAAATTTATAGCACAGCAGGGGGCATGTCTGACACACAAATATCTGGGGGCGAAAGCCTAACCGTTTACTTTTAGTTGTGCGGGTTACGAAAACCCTCGAATCAGGACAGGAAGCCACGGCGTGGTATGCTTTAGGTATGGGCACTTTTGGGAACTTAAAGATTTCTCCTTCCAAAAGCATTCTTTCAGTTACAAATTTATAGCACAGCAGGGGGCATGTCTGACACACAAATATCTGGGGGCGAAAGCCTAACCGTTTACTTTTAGTTGTGCGGGTTACGAAAACCCTCGAATCAGGACAGGAAGCCACGGCGTGGTATGCTTTAGGTATGGGCACTTTTGGGAACTTAAAGATTTCTCCTTCCAAAAGCATTCTTTCAGTTACAAATTTATAGCACAGCAGGGGGCATGTCTGACACACAAATATCTGGGGGCGAAAGCCTACCCGTTTACTTTTAGTTGTGCGGGTTACGAAAACCCTTGAATCAGGACAGGAAGCCACGACGCGGTACGCTTTAGGTATGGGCACTTTTGGGAACTTAAAGATAATCATCGGACCATGTCACTTTAAATACGACCTCACAATCCTGCATTCTAATACACAAAATTCTCCTGATGTGAGATGTTTTTACGCATAAACATGACAGACAATGTTATAGGATTCTGTTAAAAGCAACATGAATACAATTTTATCATGGAAAAGTCACCCTTTCTTGCTATATTGGTCTATAGTTAGGGAGGGGGATTCCTCTGCCCGTGTTTTACCCTAACCCTTTAAGAGTCATATACTAAACGGCACTAGCACATTAGCTATGGGCTGTGTCTCACGAACTTGGGCCAATGTGTTTGTCTATGACCGGGTGCCGTCTATGACCAGGGGCCGTCTATGACCGGGTGCCGTCTATGACCGGCCATCTAAAAAAGTTGTTTGGAGGAATAAAAAAGATTTTTTTAAATTAAAAGAAAAGAAAATTATAAATAAAAAATTTAAAAAAAAATTTAAAAAAAAGTTTATCCCTCCAAACTACTTTTTTAGATAGCCGGTCATAGACAGCACCCGGTCATAGACGGCACCCGGTCATAGACGGCACCCGGTCATAGCCGGCACCCGGTCATAGACGGCACCCGGTCATAGACAAACACATTGGCCCAAGTTCGTGAGACACAGCCTATGGAGCCGGCTGTGACTTTAAATGGGGTTGAAATGTCCCCCCACCCCCAAGGATCATTTACCACCAAATCTCCCCTCCCCTCCTCGCCAAATCTCCCCCCCCCTACATCACCACCCTTAACCACCCTTTAGTTAAAAATGAGCACTGCTTTTAATATTAGTGAAAACAAGGGACAAAGTCAAGCTTAGAGTCAAGGACAAAGAAAATGTGTGTATTCCAACTGGTTCCAACCAGGGCCAGAAGACCGGGATAAGAGCTCTTTTTGATGGCGGAAATGTTCAGTACTGAGAGAACTGAAGACTCCTTTTTGCGGCACATTGATGATTCTATTGTTCTAGTTGGAGCCCCCCCCCCCCCTTGTTAAGAAATTACCACTCCCTTAAAGGGACTTGCTACTTGTCAAAAGGATTACTGATGTTCTATTGACTTTTGCATATATGATAGTTTGATGTATTTTCTAATAGAAAATCAAAAGAAATTGCCATGTCACGGTGCTAACTTTCATGATACGGCTGTTTGAGCAAAGGAGTACCTTAACTATAGAAATGAATAGGAAAACAACAGTTTCACATTATCTGTCATGGATAATCCCCTTCTTCTATTGATATTGTAAACAAACCTTGGGAATGTATAATGGACATCTATAAAAACATTTTAGGACCTATAAAACAGGGGGCCACCCTTGAAATGAGAAAGGCATGAATTTTGGACAGACATTTCTTTTGCCTTAACTATAGGATCCTATGGATGTCCTAGCAACGAATATATGTGAACAATGGAGGTATGCTGTCCAAAAAGCAAATACAAAGAGTTGCTTTAGAGAAAGTGGTCTATGTAGGAATATGAATACAGCTCAAAGAAAACTTTTCATGAGATTCGATTTGTGCCACCAGGTGGCTTCTGTGTGGGAACCAGCAATTCCCTTTAAGGGAAGCAGGGAAGGAAGTTCAGGTCAGGGCCAAGGACATAGAGTAGGAGTACATGCATCATTTATAAACCATGACAATATACCACTGGTACCAACATGAGAGGGTACATGAGAGGGTACAGCTCTTTTTAATGGCGGAAATGTTCAGTGTTGAGGAGAACTCGTTTTTGTGGCACATTCTATTGTCCTACATTACACTTGGAGTACAATGAGGTAATAATCCTGTTTGCTGGTCCTGGTGGTTGTGGGAGGAGGAAGACGCCTGCAAAGCATCATGGGTACAAAGAACAAGGCCACTTCTAATAGTATTTTACCAGAATCAGTCGCTACTAAGGTTGCATGACTTTCAGATCCTCCAGAACCAGGGCCTCTTAATCTAGGCTAGTCTAGGTCCTCCTGAATGAGAGGTCCCATCATTAGCCATGTTCTTCTAAATCAAATCAGAACCTTCCGGACTAGATGTATTAAACTAGATCCCCCCCAAACCATGGCGCACTAAAACAAGGGCCTAGAGATAGTCATTCTGAACTAGATATTTCTACCGTAAATTCTCGCGTATAAGCCTAACTCGCGTATAAGCCGCACCCCTAACTTTGACAAATTATATAAGCCGCAGAGGGGGTCTGAATATTACGATTTTGGTACTGTAGTATACTAATAAAAACTCTCGTATAAGCCGCACCCTATATAGGCATGTTTGGTATCAAAAGAAAGCTGAGTCTGACTCGCGTACAAGCCGCGGCTTCTACGCGAGAATTTACGGTAGATCCAGAGCCTCCTGAACCAGGGCCTCTTGAACCAGGCCTTCACTGATCTGAACTAGGGCCTCCTGAACCAGGGGCCTCCTGAACCAGCGGCCTCCTGAACCAGGGGCCTCCTGAACCAGGGGCCTCCTGAACCAGGGGCCTCCTGAACCAGGGCCCCCCTGAACCAGGGGCCTGCTGGACCATGGGCCTGCTGAACCAGGGGCCTGTTGAACCAGGGGCCTGCTGAACCAGGGGCCTCCTGAACCAGGGGCCTCCTGAACCAGGGCTCCCCTGAACCAGGGGCCTGCTGAACCAGGGGCCTCCTGAACCAGGGGCCTGCTGAACCAGGGGCCTCCTGAACCAGGGGCCTCCTGAACCAGGGGCCTGCTGAACCAGGGGCCTGCTGAGCCAGGGGCCTGCTGAACCAGGGGCCTCCTGAACCAGGGGCCTCCTGAACCAGGGGCCTCCTGAACCAGGGCTCCCCTGAACAAAGCCTTCCTGATCCAGGGGCATCAAAACCAGGGCCCTGATCAACCAGGGCCTCTTGAACCAGGGGCCTCAGAACTAAGGTTTTCGTGTCCTCCAATAGAAGTGCCCCTGAGACTACTCCAATTAAGGGCTTATTGTCATATGGACTACTTATTCCAAGAACCATTGGGGCCATAAGGTTATTCACTGTAATATACCGTATTGTCGCATATAGGTGCCCGGGCAGCTATTTATTTGGGTACCCCTGTACCCCCGGCTCCTAATCAAATCAGGCAGCTATTCAAGACTCGGCACTTATTGTTTTAGGGGCATGCACCCCCCCCCCCTACCCAAGGAAAAGGAGAGCTCATACGTCATTTAATAGCATAACCAACTTGTCTTTGTAGTTATTATTTGAGACACATACTACCATTTGGTGTATAGGAGGCACTCTAATTGATCAAAGGGTAAATTATTAAGCAAAAACAACCCCCTACCCCGGCCCCTACAATGCATATACAATGGTATGCAATGCAATAAGTAATACATTGAAACAGCCCCTTTGTAGTGACTGATGGAAAGCACAGGCACCTATTCAAGGCCCGGCACCTATTGATTTCAAACCCCTATTACCCCCGGCTCCTATTCAGAACAGGCACCTATTCAAAACCCGGCACCTATATGAGACAATACGGTATTCATATATTGCGTACATATGGCCTACACTGATATTCCTAGGCTCCCTATACGCCCAACCTCTCAGTCACTAGTGCCTAGCCTAGTTAGTCATTTTTTGGATCCCTATACGACCATCCTAGGTCAGTTATTATTGTCAGGTTGGGCAGTACTGACCAACCCACCTTAGTCTTTTTATTCCCAGGGGGAGCCACTGAGTGGTCATGACAGGTGGCCCCAACTAGTGGTATACAAATAAAACACACCAATGATGAACCTAGGTTAGCCACTTCTGACTGACCCCTCGGTCATTTTTGAATATAACTTTGCCATTATGACTAACACTCATATGACCAACCTAGGATAGTCTGTACTGACTAACCCTTTCAATCAATGGATTTTCAGTGTACGCAATGTGAAGATGTGCTGTTTCAGAGACCCACATCCAAAGGACCACACCTGAGAGGTCTATGGAGCTGGGATATCTATATATGCACACAGCACACATACATATGGCATATATACAGTGGTTATATGTATGTAATATTTCCCTGTATACAGTCTCAGCCCCACCAAGGCCTCTCAGTGGTACGGGTCTAGTTCTGGTTCGTGCCGCCAGGTGACTCTGAGGTATGCAGCACTGAGACAATGGCCTTCACTGTGGCGGCCATGTTTGTTTTTGTGTGGCGGCCATGTTTGTTTTTGTGGCAACCATGTTTGTTTTAGGAATAAGGCTTAGAGTCTATCACTGAGGTGGTGTCAGCCCCCTATAAACCACCCTGTTCTCTATATATAGCTAGCAGCATATTTCTCAGTTCTTTCTTTAACCCTTTAAGGATGCCATGTTGCTAAAAGATGACATTCGTCAAGAGTGTATTAACCCTATAGGGTCGGCATGGTGCTCGAATGCAGCACAGGCTGACGAACGACCAAGCAGCACGATGCATTAAGGCATTATGAATACCGTCCTCAAAGGGTTAAAGGACATTCCTGTAGGTTCAGATAGCATCTACTGTTCTGTTATAGCTATTTGATCTCATCAATAGGAGATTTTATTAACCCTTTAAGGATAGCATAGTGCTTTTATCTGCTATGCCCTTGGTTGTCATGATGCATCAATGCAGCCCAGGCGAGTAACACGCCAGTGCTGCATTCAAGCATCATTATAAACCTAGATGGGGTTGAGACACTCCCGAAGGGTCGGCATGATGCACCAATGCAGCACTGGCGAGTTACTCGCCAGGGCTGCATT
>CANHQG010000823.1:0-14789 GCA_947462335.1 Harmothoe impar | reverse complement strand
GATTTCCTGCGGAAATCACAAAAATTTCTGGTATTTTGTCGATCAGGGAGTGGCATCTCTGACTCCCTCACACGAAACCCCTCACACAAGTAATAGGGCCCCCAGACGGGTAAAATCGACAAGGCGACACGACGCTGTTTTAGCCTATATGGACAAGGGACAAGGAGGGCAGGGGGTTGGCGACAAGGGACAAGACCCTTCTTAAAATCGACAAGGGACAAGACCCATTTCTTAGATCGACAAGGGACATTTGCTCTTCTTAAATTCGACAAGTGACACAGGTCCCCCCCCCCCCCCGTCTGGGGGCCCTAGTAATAGCTACATGTTGGGTTGACATCTAGGCCCATTGTTCCTGCACAGATATGTCATCCCCTCAGCATAAAAGGGTTTCTACCCTTACTCTACACATCTACAGAGTTACAACCCCGGTTACAACCCTTTTGTACTCAGGGTGATGTATTTGTTGACACTGAGCCAGTTTCTGCCTTGTTGATGTGACGTCTGTGCCAAACCTCATCTCTGTCGACTTGTTGAGTGCTACTCATCATATTCAGAGTTATTAGACTTGTCCACGCCTTAAGGAGAGGCAATATGCATCAGTGTAGGCCCTGTAGTCTTGTCTAAGGCTCTAAGCTTCCATAGGATGGGTAGCATGCATTTCTATTGCAGACAAAAGAGCTTGACATTTAACTGTTGACACACTAATTGATACCGAGAGTTAGATACAGTCTTGACATTCGTCTTGCTTTAAAACCCTAGCTTAATCATCCATTGATATCTCACATAAGTGTACTGGTATGTTCATAAAATCAATATAAACACAAGTCGTGCACAAGTCTTTTGTAGAAACCATGAATGACCTTAGGGCTGCCCTGTCCCTGGTTCGGCCCTAGTAGCATCACACAGTGGCCACTAGCCGCCCCCCCCCCCCCCCCCCCGCACTCCTCCTCCTCTCCTCACACCGTGCAAATGGCGGCGTACTTGTGTTCTCAAAAATAGGGGGCTTGGCGTTACCATGACAACGAGTGTACCCATGGGGCCGGCTTAGCGGCTGCTGCTGGCGGGAGACGCGGCGAGGCAGGCCCGGTGTGTGGGTAGACGGTCGGCGGGAGGACACCACCACACCACCAGTACTCCTCCTCCTGCTGCAGTCAGTAGTCGTGTGGTTGTCACCGTTACTGCACTGTCTGCCCGCCTCCTGGACGTACCAACACTAGGGACACACCATAACCACCTGACAGGGCTATAACACAGACCTAGGCTTTACCTCAGTGGATGTACCCAATGTGTAGTAACCGCCGCCGAGACTGACAATAACATGTAAGTACGGGCTGTAGTCAGGGAGAAGGGGGAGGTGAAAACAAAGAGGGGAGGAGGAGACGCAGGGGACAGCGGCCTCCTCTACCAGCAGGAACGCAGCCTGAACGCAGGGCGGACGCAGGGCGGACGCAGGGCGGACGCAGCACGGGCTGACGTGTCCAACTAGGCTACTGTGTCACACCACCTCCTCCTCCTACAACACAGGAGGAGGACAGACAGGGGGACAGACAGGACAGGGTGACCACAACTAGTAAACACTAACCCTGCTACTTCTACTACTACAGCAGCTCTTACTGCAGCGGTATGCTGCCATCTGTGAGCTCAATCCACCCACATGGCTCCATCCTAGGCTCTTGCCGCCCCTGCAGTACATAAGTAGGAGGGTCCATGGTCAGTTGTGGACAGAGGTCTCCCCCTGCTGTAGTGTGTGTGTGTGTGGGGGGGGGGGGGGGGGGGTTTGGGGGATACAGGGGCAGTGGGCATATGGAGCAGGGAAGGGTTGTCTCTTTCTGGGAACCTTGACTTAGACATGGAATAGACAGTCAAGTACATCTATCTATGACTATGTGTAAATCGAAAACAAATGCGTTGACAGCTTATGTGATTGTCCAAAAGGGGTCTTTCTGCGTGTGGAGATTGCAGGCCACAATGCAAAGCTTTTTTTTCTTTTAGCTAAATCGACAAATTATTTATTCTTTCTGCTTGTGGAGATTGCACAATCCACAGTCAGTGACAGTGTAAAGCACTAGTTATGCTTCAAACCTTTTCCAGATTTCAAATACAGATGTAAACAACTGGTAGTCAAATAGCATAGGCCATAGCTTTGAGTAGTCTTGACAGCTGCTATATTTTACAATATAACCTACAATGACCCCATTTATAGGTTGTCATCCTAGACTATCATGATGTGGGCTCTTTAGACTACTTTTTACTATAGACTATATACAGTAGAAAATAGCAGAGCAGACAAAGTGCGCCCCTATGTGTTAGCAGTAGTAATAGACCAGTTTAATAGACCCCCCCCCCCCCCCCCACACACACACCATGTGTTCTGGCTGTCAAACAGGTCCCTCCCCCTGTAGTGACAGCCGGGGGGGGGGGGGCACTTGGTATATTTTGTATACACTGGTGTGCGGCTGGCGGGGGGGGGGGGGGGGGGGTGAAAATCACTTGCGCCAAGGGTCTGTTTGGCCTGTTTTCACTAAACCCCTCTAGCCAAGGGTCACTTTTTAAAAGAATTTCACCAGTATTCATGCTGAAATTCCTCCATCTGAGGGTTATTTTTTGGCAAATTGGTTTAAACAAGATGCACGTTTCCGCAAAAAAAACAAAAAACATAGGCCCTTTTGATTAAAATCATAATAAATCCCTCTAGCCAAGGGTAAGGGTTTGTCATACCCCCCCCCCCCCCCCCCCCATGTGGTGACAGGCAGACAGCAGCAGGGAAATCCCCCCCCCCCCCCACCCCTGTCACTAATTAGACACCGCCCACACCCCAACCCCCAAACCTCTTTAATCCTTTAAGGACTGATGTTACTAAAATATGACATTTGCCGACTCCACAGGGGTGTCTCAACCCTTGAGGGCTGGCATGATGCTTGAATCATCGAATGCAGCCCTGGCGAGTTACTTGCCAGGGCTGCATTCATGCATCATGACGACCAAGGGCATGATGCATTAAGGTATCATGCCGTCCTTAAAGGGGTAATCCTCATCCACTCCAGATCTCAAAGGGAGGCTTAATGAGAGCATGTTGAGTAACCAAACTGTCAACAGCAAAGTCTGCACAGAGACCCACTCGTGTCAGCTGACATTGGCCCCTCAGCACTACTGATTCCAGAGATGACACTTTCTCTATTATTTCAGGAATTACTACATTTTCGCTGGAATTTCTTAAATAATTTACGTTCATTTCTTACAAATAGTTGACTAAAACCTCAAGATTTCCTACCTTTTCTGGCCTAGTAAGTGGGATCTCTGAATTCATATTTCTTCCTAGCCAAATCATTTTCTCATCATTATGGACAATACAACACATTGTCAACTCACACATGGTATTGCTGTATAAAGCCATATTCATGTATAGTCCAAAAGATGTACACAGGGCTTAGGTAGTCTGTGGTGACCAGGGCATGGTGTAGGGCCTGCAGTGTGGTGAGAATATTGATCAGTGTCCGCCCTGTGTTGTAGCTATAGGCATCATATACTGAGGCTATATGGAGGTGTGGGGGGGGGGGGGGGGGTGTAGGGCTTCATATACATGGGTTATGAACGTCACCGGATGAGAACAGTATAATAACTTATAAAGGTATTTGGGTCTCGATGTGACTGATACAAGGCAGTCATCACAATAATAGGACCCTTGATGGGAGGGGGGGGGGTTAAGAAATGCCACTGTCGCCATATCGATTTAAGAAATGTCTTATGTCTTGCCATGTAAATATCTATTTTTCCTCATGTCCCATGTCACCAAGTCCCAAAATAGCCCATGTCGTCATGTTGAATTTAGGGGTCTAGGGCCATAATAATGGTCCTGTTCAGCTTTACTGTACTTAACTAGGTGTGCATTTAGACACCTAGTACAATGGTCTAAAGTACTGTAGCTTCTACATACATTACAGTTATTATACTAGAGATGAAACAGGACCATAGTCCCCATAGTCCTTGCCAGGTTACTTCTTATAATTGTGACATCAGGCAGGCTAAGTGACGATAACCCTTAACGGCCGCATTGAGTTTTAATATGCTCTGGGCGTCCACTGTATGCCCTTTGTCGTCATGATGCATGAATGCAGCCCTGGCGAGTAACTCGCCAGTGCTGCATTCAAGCATCATGCCAACCATACATGACTGATACACTCCCGAGGGGTCTCGTCAAATTCCTGGGACTGCCCCTGACCAACCTTACATGGAGACGATCAAACCGAAAACAGAGCACATATAAACATTGTGTGAGACTCAGAGTGTTACATCTAAACTCAGCTTCAGGCCGGCCTGGGTGTTGAATTCTAGTGAGAAACAAGCTGTATGGCCGAGCTCTGTTGTTGACGTTTTAGCAATGGCAACAAGATGTCTCAACTTCCTACACAAACAACCACCACTTCTCACCAACTGGAGCAACCGGCTATGGTTTATTTCTCTTTGGAAAGAGTTGCTTATGTCTAATAGAGTACTAACTTGTTGTTAACCATTAAGGACCGATGTCGCTAAAAGATGACATTTGCCGCCATGATGCACCAATGCAGCGTCTGATGAGCCACTCATCAGGCAGGGCGGATACACGATTTAAAAAAAAAAGGGGCTGGATGGCAATTATTTTTTCAAAAATCCCAAAAATATTAACAAAAAGAATCACCTCAAATTTTGACCCAAAAAGGGGGGGAGGGCAGGTCGGGTCCGCCCACCCCCTGCCCCCTAAATCCACGCCTACCAGGGATGGATTCATACATCATGGCGACCAAGGGTTAGGGAGGAGTGGGGGGGGGGTGTAACTATGCTCTAAGGGAGAGGCTGGTGGGGGGGGGGGTGTTGTAGTACTCGGTGTAGTACAGAGTGGGTACCAGTAAAAGGGCTCCTCGCGGCAGCGTCCACCAATCACCCCGTCCCCGCCACCATGGCCTCATTTTGGGCGCGCCGGTTGTCATAGCAACAGCTTGTGTAATGGTGTGATTATGGCGGACGGTGCGGCCTGTTGTCATAGAAACCAGGGTCCTGTCACCCCTACTACTACTGCCACTGCTACCCTCCACCACCACTAGCACCACCAGTACCTCACAACGCCGGCCTCCTGGTCATGGTGTACTGGTGGCCCGTGGGGGGGGGGGGGGGGGGGGACTCAGATATGAAATGGCTACCCACTGCTAAACAGCCTGTGGAAAAGGTAGCGGTCGGGCTAAAAATTAGGGGGCAGTGACTCTTAGTACTCTCAAAAATAGGGGGCAGTAGCTGTAGAGGAGGGGGCAGTCATTGGTTCTCACTAATATCTTGATGATAAAAAGTAAAGAAAACAATCATTATTTATGTGTACTGCACTGTTTGCATCAGGAAATAGAGGTTGCATTACAGTGGTCCGTGAAATAACAGGGGCGGTGACCTATCTGTAAGGAATCTGGGGGCGGTCTTTTGCGGTTAGAAGGGGCAGTGGTTCTGCGGCCCCTGTTTTTAGGTGGGTGGTAGTTTGCAGTCGGTGGGTACCATAGGGCCCTAGACGGGGGGTAGCTGTGTTACTTGTCGATCATAAATGCCAATGTCCCTTGTCGATCCTAAGAAATGGATCTTGTCCCTTGTCGATTTAAAGGGGTAGGTTTGTCACTTGTCGCCAACCCCCCAGCATTCCCTTGTCCCTTGTCAACAAGGCATAAAACAAGGGCTTGTCGCCTTGTCGAATTTACCCGTCTGGAGCCCTTACCATCATAGAGTGAGTACCCCCCCCCCCCCCCGCCCTGGGGTGGGGGTATGGGTGGCAGGGTGGTTGCCTCACGTCAACACCCCAGCCCCACACCCCATGGTGTTGTCAGTGTTGACTTCTCCAGCCTCCGTGTAACACCCACCTCTTGTTATCAGTGCCTCGGCCTTGGGCCTGATAGGTGGCCGTGAGGTGGACTGCGGAATGTGGACATCGATACATGACAACATGAGGGCCCTACACTACAGGGGTAGATATAGTCATAGACTGGCCTGCATCAGTGAGAACTACCCCCCCCCCCCCCCCTCCCCCTCCTCCTCCCCTCCTCCTTTGAGAAAAGCATAGTTGAGAAAATTATATTTTTTGTCTTTATTCAAATTCTAGGACTTGAGCAAGTCTAGAATTCGAAAAAGTCTAGAAGTTGAAAAAAGTATAGTTGAGAAAAGTATTTTTTTGGTCTTTAATCAAATTCTAGGACTTGAGCAAGTCTAGGGTAGACACATTTTCAGGCATGGGCCCCACATAAATATTTTACTTTCTTAGAGACAAAGTTCTAGGCATCACTGTTAACTTAAGGCTATATAAACCTAATCAGTATGACAGAATTCGCATTGTCCCATCTTCCCAGTGACATACAACATGGCAATATTGATCGAGATTCTCCTAAAATTTCCTCATCCAGTTCTGTGGGCTACCCGAGCACATAGGAAGGTTGAGAAAACTGCGGGCCCGGAATCGGAACTACGGTCCATTTGCTCCCGGGCCAGCGTGAGTGTCTAACCCTGCCTAGACCCCTAAATTTGACACGGCTACATGGGCCTTTTTGGGGCTTAGCGACATTATAAGGGACACCACTGGTGGTTTTAGTGCTTTGAAAGGATCCATCACATACAATTCGTCTAAAATACTATCCAGAGAAGGGGTTTTGGGATGCCGACGTGAGCATTTCTTAAAATCAACAAGGGACATCGGGACCCCCATCAATGGCCCCCATGTAGGTCCACAGGGGGGGGGGGGGGTGTTGTGTACCGTGCACATGTAACTGTGGAGACCTCAGTCAATAATGTTAAACCATTGGACATTGCACTTTGTATGTATGTAACCCTTTAAGGCTCGCATAGTGCTTTAATGCAGTTATCATCAATATACATGAATGCAGCCCCGGTGACTATTTTGCCATGTCTGCATAAGTACACCATGACGAGTCACCGTGAGTGAATGGAACCCGTAGGGTCATCATCCTGATGCTTAGATGCAGCACTGGCGAGTTACTCGCCAGGATTTCATCCATCTACTATGACGATAAAGGGTCGATGTAATCAGCATAGAGATATTTCACATTGATTTTATGTGGTCTCGAGTTAGCCGGAGACTTAAACTTAGTACTGGTCGACACTTGTTCTAGGACACTCCCTAGACATTCTTACTGAAGAACTTGAGAAGAAGTTAGGTGAGTGGTCAGAGCACAGATTATGAAATTGAGAAAGATTGAAATCTCCATCTGATCTTTAAAACACAGGAGTGTGAAGAAGCACTAAAGAGGCTTTTAAATTTTTTTATTTAAAATTGATACTTTTCTAGGATCCATGGGGATATCTTAGTATTGGATTATATCTGATCTGTGGTGTCCAACTGGATTTGCTCAGATTTAGTTGTGTCAGTTGTGGTTGCCCCCAAATATGGCCACGCATGGTTCTCCCAGCTATGAGCTTAGTGTTCCCCCAAATCTCCTTTCCTTGATAATCCCTCACTTTAATAGTCTCCACACCATCCATAGGATTGTACAGGATTGGCTACTGAGATTAACTTAACTTACTTTATGCTAAAGGCAAACCCATGTTCTCCCAGCGTTTCCTTCTTTACTCAGAATGCTGTCGCCTCCCTTACATATAAGGGTATGTGAGTGTGACAGTCTGGTATTTGGAGTCGCAAAAAGGGACTTTCTATGATAACGTTGTGTTAACGTTCGGTTTTAGCAGAATCCTCCTACCGGTGTCTGTAATGTTTTGACATTGATATTGAATATCTTATACATTGTGTATTAGTATGGGAACAGTACAGTTCTGCTTCAGAGAATATCTATAGATGACAAGATGTTGATGTTTTTCTTGTGACGTTGTGTGCATTCTTGTCTGCAAACCTCGGGAAAAAAAGTGGAAAAACATCATGAGTCAATAAGAAGTCCCCTTTTCCTGCTCCCTTGGTGTGCAGTAGTGTGTAGAGAATGGGGGTAGACCCCTAAATTCGACATGGTGACATGGCCTTTTCTTAAATTCGACATGTGACGTGAGACCTAGTGACATGGGACAGAAGGCTTAAAAAGTTAGTGACATGGGACATGGGCATTTCTTAAAATCGACATGGGCATGGGACATGAGCATTATTAAACGACATAGACATGGGACGTCACATGGCCATTTCTTAAAATCGACATGCGACATGCGACATGCGACATGGGACCCCCCATCTATACCCCTCTAGAGAGTGTCCATGTACCGTGTCGTGTGTGTGTGTTGGGGGGGGGGGGGTAGTGGAGGAGGTTTGGGGAGCAGCAGACCAGAACACACACACCTACACCATGCTAACCGGGGGAAGACAGTGAGGGCAGGACAGCAGTGGGTCACTAGGCAACTTAGTGTTACCATGACTCGTGTACTACCCACACAGCTACCATAGTAACAGTACCACGCTAGCCAGTGGGTTACTAGGGAGATAGCAGGACACCAGTGGGTCACTAGGGAACTTAGTGTTGTTACCATGACTCGTATACTACCCACACAACTACCATAGTAACGGTACCACCACGACATGATACTACCCAGTACTAAAGAGACACAATAGAGTTCTACTACCACGGGAGGACACCAGTGGGTCACTAGGCAACTCCTATATGAGTAACTACCCACACATTACCATAGTAACCGTACCACAGAGACACCATAGAGTCATACTACTACCCAGGAGTACCACCACTACCAGCATACCAGTGTCTGTCTGTCCTGTCCCCCCGTGTGCTCCCCTCTCCCAGATCCGGGTATGGTGCACATTCATAGGGAGGACCAATCTCAGCCAGGGACAGTCTCTGTTTATTAAAGTAGTGTCTAAATAACACACTTATTTGACACGGATACACCACATACTGGTCGTACCGCGGGAGGTAGGGACAGAGGTAGGCGGCCAGAGGTGAGTTTGATCCCCGTGGTATATTGCCTTTATTTCGGAGATCTGAGTGAGCGTCCACCGTGTTGTACTACTAGTGGATGACACATTTCCACACAGACACAAAACGCCGCCATTTTGGCAGTAGGAGACCGCAGGGGCCGCCGGGACGGGAGCTGCGTCCCCCTCCCTCCCCTGTCCCCCCAGTAACGCGGTAACCATGGTTACAGGACGCCGGGCAGGCTGTCGTCAGGCGTTAGAGGGGACAGGGGATCATTCTGAGGTATAGGGGTCACTCTGGGAGCGCTCTCTGAGGGCGACACATCTTGGTAAAAGCCTCACTCTCCCAACACAGTAAAATCTCCCAACAGTTTCACCAAACACCATACATGGCTATACATAAACCACGTGTGGTTGGAGACAACTGTGGTCGTACAGAGAGGTACTAAGTGTCAGATGGCGCCAGGTTTGTTACAGAATGTAGCGGCCTGTCATGTGGAGGAGCAGGGAGGTGGCAGGTTGGGAGTTGGTGGTGCTGAGGTTTTGTTGTTCTCTCTGTCCGCACCTCACTCTGCTAATACACAGATAACCCTTAAATGACGGCATGATACATTACTGTTATCATGCCTTGGTCGTCATGATGCTTGAATGCAGCCCTGGCGAGTAACTCGCCAGGGCTGCATTCATGCATCATGCCGACCCTACTGGGTGGAGACACTGGCGAAGGGTCAGCATAATGCACCAATGCATGATGTATCAATGTAGCACTGGTGAGTTACTCGCCAGGGGCTGGATTCAAGCATCACGACAAATGCCATTTTTAGTGACATTTGTCCTTAAAGGGTTAATTATGATAATAATATTTATACTGTCTTCTCCAGCACAAGACTCTATAGTGAGACAGAGGGAGTCAGGGACATTATTCTGTGTAAACTCTCCAGTGGTACTCGTAAATGTCTCTTCTTAACTTTATGAACATGAATAAAGAGGACAGACGTTTTGGTGTTTCCCAATTAATTCAGCATGAATGTATGTCAAGTAGACATCTGGTCTTGACAAAGTGGTCTCTTTACTGCCCATGTAAGTGGAACGTGTCATGATCCTCTGCATGGGCCCTGCATAGTCCTTGTTCTGTTTCTTTGACATTAATGATCATGATTTCTTACCGTAGACTTTTGTCAATGACATTTTGAAACTCCAGTTGAATGGATCTCCTACTGTAGATAGGTGACTTCATTAGAACAACGTTAAATTCAAAGGTCACCATTTTAGGCTGATGCTTTGTCAGCTAGGTCTGTTTATACTTCTAGTTGCAGCATTTGAATACCATTTTTGTTTCAGTAACGGTTTATGAGATTTATACCTAGTAACACCTACCGTAGTAGGAGGGTCTCCACAAAGATTTTATTTGCGAGCGAGCGAAATCCTCTTTTTTTCAAGAATATTTTTATGTCAATGGATTTTGGTCATGGAAAAGTGAAGCGAGTGACAATTTTTTTTTTAAACCCAAGTCTTTGGCAAAAGTTTGAATTGATCCCATGGCAAAAAATATGTAATATTGGTTGATCTTTAGGAATCTTATTCCTAGTCTCGCAGGAAATCCTACAGTTGAAACAGAAATTAATGTGTATATGACAATTTTGATAGCTAACTAATATAAGCCTGTTTTCATGAAATCCTATCTTTTGCTGAAATCTATGTACAGTAATATCTCGTTATGTTATAGGGAGGGTCTTTTGGCAAGAATGGGCAATTTTGGCAATATCAGGCAGTTCCTTATATATCAGTCCTCCTTATATCGATATTTCACTCTATTTGACACTTTTAATAGCTGACTAATTTCAGTTTTTCATTGTCATTGCAGCCTACACTGAGCGCCTGTGCCCCGTGGCAGTCCCCATGCTGTGGTAGCTACACCCACACCACAGGTCACCACCGACACCAGCGCCGCCCTAGCGGGCCCCAGGGGCACCTCACAATCCAACATGGCGCCCAACAAGTCGTTAGACGAGAGCGATGCGTCGATGCGGAAACGACTCGTTGAGTCGCTTAGTCAGAGTTTCCCGGGCAGTGCCCTAAGTAAGGCCCTCCACTCGATGGACCCTGACGACCCCGTCGACGACCCGCTCAGCAGCTCGTGTTTCGCCGAGCTACGACTGGAGCAAGGTCCGCTCGACGAGGACGACGACGAGTTAACGTCGTTGTCATGGTTACAAGACAGCAACCTGGTCAAGTCGATCGGAGGGGACGAAGGGATCCCCAGACTGTGTATGAGTCCGACCGAGGACGACGATCCGAGTAAGGAGAACGACGATAAGAACGATAGCGGGTACGCCACCGGCCACCCTGCGAGCGTACCGTACAACCCACAGAAGCACGTGACGAGTAAACCGCCTTACTCGTTCAGTTGCCTCATCTTTATGGCCATTGAGGACTCTCCCATTAAGAAGCTGCCTGTAAAGGACATCTACAACTGGATCCTCACCCACTTCCCCTACTTCCAGAACGCACCTACAGGCTGGAAGAACTCTGTGAGGCATAACCTCAGCCTCAACAAGTGTTTTAAGAAGGTCGAGAAGGAGAAGGGACAGGTGAGTTACTTTACATAGTCATTATACACATCACAGTTTAAGGCTTCCCATACTTCTTTAGACCTCGTTGTCTTAAATAACTGTCTTATAAGGTGGGCCTTGTAAGAAAAATCCCCTATATTTACAGGAAATGCTTTATATCAGTCCTCATACAAGATGTCACTGTACAATCAAGGGGTTTGTTCCAGCACTAGCCTTTGATGATTTCATATTCTCAACAAAGATACCAAGCTGATATCCTTTAAACTCTCTAAAGTACTACTCGAAGTACCCCAGTGTATTAAATACAATGTGGGAGAACTAAGGTTATTATTGATAGAAAGGGATAGAGGGATGTAGAATGTAAGATGTTTGAAGTTACTCACATGTTAGAAGCTGAATAAGCTCAAGACAAGAGATGTAATAACTTCATAAGGCAACACAGGTAGGACGATCAGTCAGAACCCAGTGCACAAAACTAGGATCCAACCCCTTCAACATGCATCTATTAGAGGTACAGGGAGCTTGTGAGGGTGTAGCAAACAACAGGTGTCTCTTTTAATAGATGTCAGGAGGGCTGCATGGTGCTTTAATGGTCGGCATGATGCATGGATGCAGCCCTGGCGAGTCACTCACTAGGACTGCATTCATGCATCATGTCAATAAAGTGCATAGCACATTAAAGCACGATGCGGCCCTTTAAAGCTAACAGCACATGTATGTAGACCTGTGCAGCAGACTGCCTGGTGCCCAAAGGGACAAACTTCACAAAAAAACACAAACTCTCATAGCAAGAGGCACACAAACAGTGACAACCATCCTTACATCCTTACATCAGTTGAACTCCAGGCAGACTCAGAGTCTGGGTGACTACTTGCCTCTCTAACACTATTGTTCTTTCAATAAGTGGTTTGTCAGGCTTAGTCCCTCCCTGGAGACCCCTCTCTGTAATCCCAGACCCCCCCCCCCCCCCCCCACACACACACACATGTCCCATAATGAAGCTGTAATATTTAGGTAATGGGCGGGGTGTCATTAAAGGATTAGTACATTAATATATCTACACTTAGCACGAGGGGTGTGATGGTCCTATTAGTGGCCATTGGACCTGATTAGACCCATTGACGACTGTGGTAATTTGGGGTGATTTAATTGCCATTAATGATTCAGTATTGCTAAAGGGGCTTGTTTTTGATCAATCATGCATGGTCATTTAATGATGGCTATAGCCCAATCTATGATTGACCAAGCCAGCCCCATCAAGGGTCATCTCTGATTATTTAGGCTCCAGAGATGCCATTCTTCCCGATTTGCAGGAATACCTACAATTATTATTGTTGGAATTTCTGAAATTTGCCAAAATGTTCCTACAAGGGAGTGGCATCTTTGTTAAGCAAGCCCTCCCCTCTCCCCAAAAATAATAAAATAATAAAGAGAAAATAACATAAAGTAATGAAATATAAATAAAAACAACAGCAGTTCCACAGGTGGTTGACAGCCCTTCAGTTTGAAGGTCTACAAACTAGTGTTTGTTTACCCCAATACACCTCCTACATACCGGTCTGCCTGGTTTAATAGTTGTTGTGTTGTTGGGGGGGGGGGGGGGGTGTATAAAGGGGACTTGTCATAGACCCCCACACAATGGCGGCCTGGTGGTTGTCTGCGCATGCGTGGTGACCGGGTGCTGTAGCTGGTTGTCGGCAGGTGTAGAGGGGGGACTACGGACGGTACCCGATACCTGTACCAGGGTCAGGGGGGGGGCGGGGGGGGGGGGGGGTAGTTGGGGAAACAAAGAAAGGGGATCTTAGTGGGCGAACAGAGGATGTGGGGAGGAGGGGGGGGGTAGGGTAAGGCCAAAAAAAATAAATGTTTGTTTCAGGTCACCCGACCGACCCTATCAAAAGAGGGCCGACCCTACGTTTTTTAATGCAATTTTGAAGAATTTCCCTTATTTTTAGCTTTTTTGGGTCAATTTTCGGGTCTTCGGAGAGGCCGGGTAGTACTTTCATGTTAAAAAAAAAAAGTTAAAAAAAAAAAAAATCCAACCTACCGACCCTACATTTTCATGCCATGTTACCTGAAACAAACCTCTTTTTTTTGCCTAAGTGGGAGAGGAGCGTTATCGTGCTTGAAACAGACAGACAGTGCAGTAGACAAGCCCTGGGGTATCAAGGGGGAGGCAGGCAGTCAAGTGTAATAATACGTACATATGTACACATTTTAGGCTTCCATTGTGTCAAGGAAAGTAAGGCAGTGTCATGGAATAATAAGCTGTTGGGGAAAGTCATGGAATCTTGTGAAATCTTACCGTGTTTTATTGGGAAAGTCATGCAAAATGACTTCTGAGTACCGTTATATCACAAGAAATATATTGTCCCTTCTGATTTAGCTGGATAACGTTAGGGACCAGAAACAAGGGCCATGTTATCTGGTACATTTGTAGCACTAGGGGAGTGATCATTTATTATCAACAGGGGGGGGGGGTGGTGGGTTTGGGGGGGGGGCAAAAAAATTTGGACCCCTTGACCGGGGGGGGGCAAAAAAATTTGGACTCCTCTTGGGGGGGGGGGCAAAAAAATTTAACCTGTTTTGAGCCAAAAAGCCCGCGCGTTACAATGCTTCAAAGGGCCCGCGCGCGAGCCGATTTTCAACCCTAAGGGGGGGGGGGGGGGTAAAAAATTTTGACCCCTTGACCGGGGGGGGTGTAAAAAATTTCGCGCGCTCCGCGCGGAAACCCACCACCCCCCCCCCTGTTGTTAAAAAATGATCACTCCCTAGAGTTGTACTTCGTGTAACAACAACTCCCCCCCCCCCCCTCCCCACTCCAACAGACGCTGACTCCACGGGCCGGGTTTGCCGCCAAGACGCGCTGATCGCGCTGCGTCCGTCTTTGTTGGCGGCGTCTGCCCCGAACGCGGTCACCATGGTAACGGAATAACGCACGGCGTGATGGCGTCATTATGTAGGGAGGCAGTCCCGGCACCACCGACCTCACTACAACTGGGGGGAGGGGGGGCATCTCTGCCGTCAGGAGGGGATCCCTGCCCTGTACCACCATGTAATACTCTCTATTCTAATACCCTCCCCAGTGGCGTAGGAAAAGGGGGGCCAGGGGGGCCCGCCCCCCCCCCCCCCCCCCAACCACTGAGGAGGGGGGGGCCTGAATATGTTTGGGCCCCCCAAAAATTTGTCAAGACCTGTAATATAATACACACAATTTTCAATCCTTAACTCTCCCGCATAGGGAAAAGTGGGGGGCAGAGGGGACCGGGCCTCTAAATCAGACCTAAAGGGGGCTCAAATATTACTTTTCCATACAATCTAATATAAGGATG
>CANHQG010000822.1:0-14829 GCA_947462335.1 Harmothoe impar | reverse complement strand
TACTGCATTACAGACAGTAATAGCTTTAACTTGATACCAAATATTGGGATATTTGTGTGTTTTTATCATATTTTTCATTAAAAAATAGCAACAAAAAGAAAAAGTTTTCCTCAAAAGCTGATTTTTGTGATGCGCGCAGTGATGAGAAACCATTTTATTTTTTTGAGTGGCCTAAGGGGCCTTCCATAAAACCTCGCAAACTCCCCTAAAGTCGTTTTACACATTAAAATAAAAGGTTTATGTACGCAAAGATTTTAAGGAAATAGACCCCTTCCCCCCTTCCCCCCCCTTCCCCCCTTCCCCCCTTCCCCCCCTTTCCCCCCCTCCCCCTTCCCCCCTTCCCCCATAACCCCCTAACCCCCCAACCCCCCTTCCCCCTAACCCCCCTTCCCCCCCTTTCCCCCCTTCCCCCCCCCCCTTCAAAATCACATTTTTAAGTGCTAGTAATAGGGGTTGGCCGCCATACATTGGGTGACACCTCGGAGATGTCTTTGGATGGGAACTAGTTGAGGATGTGTGTGTGTGTGTGTGGGGGGGGGGGGGGGGGTGCCACTGTGCGGGGAGCTAGACGTGGGAAAGTTCTATAAGTTCCAGCCTTGTCTTGTTGTTTATACCAGCAACATGGGTAGACACCTACAACGTGTACGGAGGGGGGGGGGGGGTCCTTACCCGGTTATTGACACTTTTTACTTGGTCTTTATATTATACATACCCTTGAGGGTCTTACATATGTGCTGAGGCCAAAAAAAAAGGTGTGTTTCGGGTTACATAGTCTGAAAATCTAGGTACGGTAGGTCGGATTATATATATATTTTTTTTTTATATATATTTTTTTACTTTGGCCTGAAAAGTAACCAAAAACTGACTTGCAAACTTCAGCGCTGACTCGTCGACAACGGTGTTGACTCGTGGACTATCAAATTGACTCTGAAATAGCCCCAAAATTGTTTTATAAAGACCGATTGATCCCATGCCATGAAAAGTACCTAAAAATTGACTCGCAAACTTCAGTGCTGACTCGCCAACACTGGCGTCGACTCGTGGACCATCAAATTGACTCTGAAATAACCCCCCCAAATTACTTGAAATATATATCTTTTTTTCAAAATTAGATAAAAATGTCTAGGGTCGGCCCTGTTTTGCTAGGTAGGGTCGGGTAACCTGAAACACACCTTTTTTTTGGCCTGCGGCAATACATATAATGAGTAAAAGGCCGTTTTATTTGATAACTTGGATTAAGGGATGGATCCGCCGCCGAGATTTTGGGCAATTTTTTTAATTTTTACCAAAAAATAAGAAATACCTGTTATCTAGCAAAAGGTGGAATGAGGCCTTTCAGATTGGGGATATTTCTCAACATACCTTCTTTAGATAATACCCAAAAATGAGGTTTTCCATGCCTTTTTTCTTGCTCTTTCTTTTTTTTTTTTTCTTGCTTCTGCCCTTTGGGAATTATTTTTTTCCTATGCCCTCCCAAAATATTTACAGTAAAAGCCCGTAAACCAAGTTATCAAAAAAAGGTGGCATAAACAGTGAAGGGGGTGTGAGAATACTCCAATGTGAATGCTGCTTATAGATGTGTGTAGAGGGTCCCCTTGTCTGACATAGCTGTGGCCCGGGGGGGGGGGTACTTGATTTTTTTTCTGATATGGGTGTGCGGCTGACCAATGACAACCCTTACCCTTGCTAGGGAGCTTTTGTTTCAAAAACCTACCCTTGCTAGGGCACTTTTGGCCGAAAAGTCCTAGTTTTGAAGAGGAAAAAACACAAAATGTACAATGGATGAGTAATTTTACCGAGAAATTCTACCCCATGTCCACAACATTTTAGCAAAAAAAATGGGCATAAATGGGACATTTCGGTGAAAAACGGGTCATTTTGGTGAAAAAGTGACCCTTGCTATTAAGAGCTGTGGTCTGCCCCCCTTTATTTTACCTCACTTTACATGTATAATTATCTCAGCTACAACCTGTGATTATCTCATGTTTCTGAGACTTGATTGACACCAATTTGACAACACAAGGAGTACAGTACTCGGCCATTAGGGTAGGATCATTGTTTAACAACGGTGGGGGGGGGGGGTTATGGAGAGAGGGGGGGGTGAACAACCCGGGGGGGGTGATTGGATCCCTTTTGGGGAGGAGGGGGAATCCCCCAAAAAAAATCGAAAAAGCCAGTGCGATATTTTAGCTAAAACAAGTCCGTCACAGGAGTCAAATTGGGTCTGGACCAAAAATATTTTGGAGTGGGAAAAATTCCACCAACCCCCCCCCCCCCCCCCATTATTACAGAATGACCACTCCCTCACTCCACACGAGGACCGTTAGAGAGTCTCCGCTCTACCATTACGCTTTATTTAACTATTATAATTGGGTATAATTGCATGTGTAGGTTACAATTATAAACGGGTAATAGATCACGTTCCATGACAATTCAGACGGTCGTGTGGCCGTTTTGAGAGGTAGATGACAATTATCATCTCACCATCAGGGAAAGTCAAGGGAAGATCACACACACCAAGGTCAACTCAAGGTCATACACACCAAGGTCAACTCAAGGTCATACACACCAAGGTCAACTCAAGGTCATTTCACAAAGCTGCCCTAGTGGTACATTAGGCCAAAACAAAACCAAAAGGTTTGTTTCAGGTCACCCGACAGACCCTATCAAAACAGGGCCGACCCTACGTTATTTTATGCAATTTTGAAGAATTTTCATATTTTTACCCATTTTTGGTCAATTTTAGGCTCTTCTGAGAAATCGGCTAGTACTTTCATGTTAAAAAAAAGATTTTTTTTAAAAGTCTGACCTACCGACCCTACATTTTCTTCCCATGTTACCTGAAACAAACCTCTTTTTTGCCTTAGTATGAGCTGCCGGTCGTCATGGTTACTGTATGGCTGTAATCGGCCGTATTCTAATTAGGGGATCACTTCTGGACCCCTAAAATCGACAGGGTGACATGGCCTTTTCTAATGCCCGCTGAATATTAAAGTGGCATTCTCACCGAGCGTTTCCCGCTCACAATTCTACTGCTGTTCTAGTCTGCTATGTGGTAAGTGCGAGTGGTGAGAACGCCCCTTTAAACGTCCGCCAAACTCAGGTATTGGTCTGATGCCCGTCAGAGTTCGCCTAGTGGTGCTGGGATCGAGTTTTCCCCCTGCCCTCATCTCAGAATGAATGTATGACACATAGGTCAGTAATGACCTCCTTTGTTGTCAATAAAAGATTATTATTATTATACATGGGGCAGGCTTATCCACGGGGCAGGCTTACACACAGGGCAGGCTTATACATGGGGCAGGCTTATCCACGGGGCAGGCTTATCCACGGGGCAGGCTTATACATGGGGCAGGCTTATCCACGGGGCAGGCTTATCCACGGGGCAGGCTTATACACGGGGCAGGCTTATCCACGGGGCAGGCTTATCCATGGGTCAGGCTTATACACAGGGCAGGCTTATACACGGGGCAGGCTTATACATGGGTCAGGCTTATACACGGGGCAGGCTTATACATGGGGCAGGCTTATACACAGGGCAGGCTTATACATGGGTCAGGCTTATACACGGGGCAGGCTTATACATGGGTCAGGCTTATACACGGGGCAGGCTTATACACGGGGCAGGCTTATACACGGGGCAGGCTTATACACGGGGCAGTCTTATACACGGGGCAGGCTTATACACGGGGCAGGCTTATACACGGGGCAGGCTTATACACGGGGCAGGCTTGTCCACGGGGCAGGCTTACACACATAAGAGTTTAAAAGTTGGTCCAATAATAACTTGTACCGTTATAACCACAATACACAAGGTACCGGACCACGAGAATGTGAGGAATGTGGAGGTTGTCGTTCTGGCAGCCATTGTAACGGTAAGCACGCTGTACACATGACCTTGGTGACCTTGGTGACCTTGGTGACAGCCCCTGGCACCCTGCCACTGACGGTTACACATATACCATACATACAGTATACATGGATATATGGTGCCTTAACCCTTTAACGGGTGCAGGGTGCTTTATGGTATCTTAGATGCCTTTAACGTCCTCGTGTATGAATGCAGCGCTGGTAACCCGCTGGCAAGTAACTCGCTATGGCTGCATTCATGCATCATGCCATGGACCATGGACCTGTACAATACGTATCTTGTACAATTCCTTGACCATGCCTACACCCTAATATTGAGAGTATATCAACCCTATTAGGCACTAGCGAGATACTGGTGCTGCCACCAGGTGTTGCTCTGGTAACAATAATTGTATCCCCCTTGTCACCAGCAACCAGCTCAGCCAAATCTCAGGTCCGAGATTAGGGTACAAACAGGGTGTGAGTATTGTGAGTGGGTTGTACCTGGGCATTACTTATGTCACCTGTCCCTCATAGAGTAATGGTTAGCATGGTGGGTTCATGATACAGAGGACCCAAGCTCAAATCCCTGTCAAGTCATATCTTGTTGACCATACCATGAATTTACATTCTTATAGATCAAATATATTTTGCTTTGATAGGTAGAAGTGAGTAACAACATTGAAATGATATCAGAGAAATATCAATAGTCTTTGAACAAATTTTTTTATTCCTATTTCTTCAAAGGAACTATATACATGTATCTAAAAAATAAAAGGTATTGGTTGTTAATGGTATGGTGACAATATGTGGCCTGGGAGGGACTTGAGCTTAGGTCCTTTGCATCATGAATCCACCATGCTAACCACTACACTATGAGGGACTGGTGACATAAGTAATGCCCAGGTACAACCCACTCACAATACTCACACCCTGTTTGTACCCTAATTTCGGACCTGAGGTTTGACTGAACTGGTTGCTGGAGGTTAGACTGGTTAGACTGGTACCAATCAACATGGCGCTGTACACAGGACATCTTGCTAATGCGGAATAGGGTCGGCATGATACAAGTATATGAATTCGACCCTGGTGAGGCCGACAAAGGGCCCATTGAAGGGGGGGGACCAAAAAAATTTGGACCCCTCTTGAGGGGGGGACCAAAAAAATTGCACCCCTTTTTAGTGGAAAAGCCCGCGCGTTACTATAGCTCAAAGGGGTCGGCCACGCTCAATTTCAACTTGCCTGAGGGGGGGACCAAAAAAATTTCGACCCCTCCCGTGGGGGGGACCAAAAAAATTTCGACCCGCTCGTGCGAAAATCCACCAACCCCCCCCTGTTGTTAAAAAATGACCACTCCCTAAGGGAGTGATCATTTTTTAACAACGGGGGGGGGGGAGGTTCATGGAGTGCGCGAAATCTTTTACACCCCCCGGTCAAGGGGTCGAAATTGTTTACCCCCCCCCGTTTTTTTTGCTCAAAACACGTTAAATCTTTTTAACCCCCCCCCCCTCCCCCCCAGAGAGGTCCAAATTTGACACTTACTCGCATCATGACGACCCTTTGGATGAGCATCTGGCCTGGTGAATGCGTTGCTTTGCAGGGCTGTATTCATGCATCATGTCAACCACAATAAATGCAATAAAGCACTTCCGCTCTTAAAAGGGGAGGGGGGGATGCAGTAAACTCCCAAGTACTGACAGGTTATGTGCTTCTAGTGTATAGTAGAATCAAGACCGGAGAATTTGGCGAAACTCCCCACTGAGAGGTCGTAATCCCCAATTTTGGGTGTTAGCTCATTAACATCAGATATCATCACCTCACACCCATTTAAACAACCCATTTAAACATTAATTTAGGAGCAACTCACCCTATTCTGAGAATCACACTCTCAGACATCACAGGTTTACAGTGGTCATTTATGATAGACAGTGGACCCTGCATGCAGAAAAAAATCCAGAGTCTGCAAACCTGGCACTGCCTTGTAAATTTGACTAGGAGAGGGGCTGGCAAGCAAAACTCTTCAGTAAGAAGACCCATCTAGAGCTACCTGGCATATACCAGCCCTAAACTTGTCTACAAGTGATTCACCATTCTCCCTGCAGGTGGTCATTACCTAGCATAAATATGTACCCTTGGGAACAAATTGATTAATTCCTATGTTGATATAATACTGAGTATTAAAATACATATATGTTAATATGGAGGATTATGTGAAGTATCTATGGAAAAAGTAAGATAATGTAAAGAATGCATACTTTTGACAACATTTAAAAAATAGAGCACATGTAGTAGAAGGAAGACACCTCTTTTGTGTCTTTCACCAGGGCACAAGTAGGTGGATGCACCTTATATTGGTATTATACACACACAAGCCTACAGTCTATTGCTAGAGAGTAGCCTATTCTCAGTAAAGACTTGGTGATACATTATGTGAATCCTTGGTGGCACTAGTGTATTAAATATCACTTCTATATGTGGTTATGTATTTAAACAAATAGATAAAATAATCTTGTCATCTGGAACCAGACCAAACTCATACATTTGAAACTCTAGACCTACCACCCTTATGCAATGATGAGTCCCAGCTGTGGCTAATCTAGGCCTGCATCAACTATCTTAGTTTGACGACCTTGACAAGTCTAGGGTCGTCTTGTAGGATGGTAACCTGGCAGGTTGTCAATTTGACGAGTTGAAGCTAGTTGATTCTATGCTGTTCACTTAGAAGACCCTAGGGTCGTCCTGTAAGACGACCTTACAGACTCCAGAGCTGTCCAGAGTTTTTCAGTGTGGAGGTGATAAAACTGACCACAGGGCATTTAGGGGTGCCCCTCACTGTGAGGGTTACATTCAGCTAATGGCCCCCTGCAGTTTTATCAATTAAGTTTCTCTTTGGAGGCTTCGCCAAATTCTCCGGTCTTGACTATATGTATATGACATTGCGGCACATACAAAAGAACATCTTACATTTTCCCCAAATGTATCAAATTCAGCTGGTTCTGATTTCACTACAGGCCGCAACTTCTACGTGAGAATTTATGGTAGATACACCCTGGGGGTGCAGAGGGGTTCCCCCCCCCCCCCTCAGGTCGGGAAGTCGCCGAAATTAAGGGACTAAAGTCGGAAAGTCGCATTTTTAGACTATTTTTACTGTAGCCAAATTTGTCCAAAAGTTACTAGGTCGCTTATATTATTGCACCACGTCGAAAAGTCGCCTGGAAAACAGCCCAGGTCGCCAGGTCGCCGAAAACCCCTCTGCAGTCACACACTTTAACGGCATTTTTGTCAAACTTATACCGTAAATTCCTGCGTACTACCCGCGGGTTGTACGCGAATCAACCCCAGCTTTCATTTGATACCAAACATTCCTATATAGGTTGCGGGTTATATACGAGGGTTTTTATTACTATAGAACAGTACTAAAATAGAAGTTTTCAAACCCAGAAACGGGTTACCGCCCCCCCCCCCTACACCTACGAGTTAGTCACGTCTTGTGAAAGACGACTGCATTCATGCATGACGCCGCCCCTATGGGAATGCACCAACCCTGTATACATGTAGCCACCATGCTACACATGCTACATTAAAACTTTAAATTGCAAAACGATATATAACATTGACAATAAATTGATAAAGCGTGACACGTCGGTGTGCTTTGCCTGCCTTCCCACACCTACCCCCAGACCTCCGGGCAGACCCATTCCCACCTTATACCCAAGGCCAAAAAAAAAGACAAGGTTTGTTTCAGGTAACATGTCAAGAGAATGCAGGGTTAGTAGGTCGGTTTCTTTTCTTTTTTAAAACTTTTTTTTTAACATGAAAGTAATAGCCTGCCTATCTAAAGACCCTAAAATTGACCAAAAAAGGGTAAAATACGAAAAACTCTTCAAAATTGCATAAAAAAATCAACGTAGGGTCGGCCCTGCGTTGATAGGGTCGGTCGGGTGACCTGAAACAAACCTCTTTTTGTTGGGCCAAAAACAGCCACTTGTTTATTTATAACGATCAATGTCCGGTTACTCACATTATCGCCCGCCTTATTGACGGTAACCATGACGACTCAAACAGCGGGTGAGAATATCGTTATTATTGTGATGAGTTTTACAATGACAATGACAATGATTTTTATTCTCTAAACCTTCGAGAGGTACATGAGATACATGGGATACAAATATGATACAGAAGCATATTTCAATTATAATGGTATATGCTGAAATAACATGACATAATAGTTGTTTTGAGCATTTGTGCATCACGACAACAAATACCACAAATGTCATCTTTTAGCGACATGCCGTCATTGAATCGTTAAGAATATCGTCATTAGGGAGTGATCATTTTTTAACAACAGGGAGTGATCATTTTTTAACAACGGGGGGGGGGGGGGGTAACAAATTTTGGACCCCTTGACGGGGGAGTTAGGGGTGAAACAAATTTGGACCCCTCTGTTTTGAGCAAAATAATGGGGGGGGGGGAAGGTAAATATTGTCGACCCCTTGACCGGGGGGGATGTAAAAGATTTCGCGCACTCCATGAAAGAAACCTCCCCCCCCCCCCCCGTTGTTAAAAAATGATCACTCCCTTACCATGATGAGTTGTCCACATTGTTGTCACAAACATGACTAACGTCATGACGTCACAGTTAACATGACTAACGTCATGACGTCACAGTTAACATGACTAACGTCATGACGTCATAGTTACCATGACTAACGTGTCTTTACACCTTCATGTTGCAGGGCTGAAGGTTCTCACGGGATCTCGTGCTGCCTGTGAGAAGGCGAGACCTGCCTGGTTCCGGTTGGCTGGAGGTCACGTTGGAGGTCAACTCAAAGTCACCAACGGAACTTACGGAAGATTTGTACGAGAAAACACGAGACCCTGAGTGTTCATCTGGAGTTACTGGGATCGAGTGCCAAAGGAAGTTCCCTCTTTAACCGTGTGGGGATGGTTTAATTGTGAATCTAACATTACATATGATTAATTAAAGGAATTCCTCATATTGGAATTCTGTTCTACTCTCCTTATTGACATTTATTGAGATTTGAAAGTGTGATTTTGGACTGATTTCTTTGAATCAAACTAACGAAGAGCATATATACACAGAGCGAGAATAGTCACTACTAAGGAATAGTCCAAGGGAACTAACAGTTCCTTCAATAAGACTATCAACAGTATACCACGTGGGTATACTATCACAGTCACAATGCCGACTGGTACAGCCGAGCCAGTCAGCCCCGCCCCATCTATGACGTCAGAACCGGTCATGAAGTCACAATTAACATCACAACTGACGTCACAGACCATGACGTCACAAACCATGACGTCACAGACCATGACGTCACACCACCAGCTGACCCTGGAGGCGGCAGTAGACTCTGGTGACGTCCTGGAGTTAACCCGTCTGCTGGAGTACTACGCCCGGTGTGACGGGGGGAAGTTTAACGTAAACCGGTACGACACGGAGGGGCAGACGGCCCTACACCGGGGCTGTATGGAAGGTCACCTGGAGGTCGTCAAGCTGCTCGTCAAGTTTGGGGCAGACGTCAAACTGGCCAACCGTGACGGCTGGAGCGCGCTGCACATAGCGGCCTACGGGGGACATAGGGACATCACACTGTACCTTATCAATGCATTCAAACGGTAACATGACGTCACACGGGGACGTCACATGGTAACATGACGTCACACAGGGACGTCACACGGTAACATGACGTCACACCGGGACATCACGCTGTACCTCATCAATGCATTCAAACAGTAACAGATACAACAGAGGGCTTGATGCATTAAGGCATTATGCCACTCTTAAAGTGTTAAGCACTATGTGGCCCTTGAAGGGTAAACACCAAATAAGGAGTCACATCGGACTTAATGACTGGCATATAATCTTATATTGAATGAAGATATATATATATTGTGAAGTATCATATCAATGTAATACATCATTGCATTTAATATATAGACTGTAATATGTAACAAAGGTGATATGTCCATCAATAGTGTAATTAGTCGGCCTACTGTGAACATGTAGCTGTTTTAATACACAGAAAATATACCAACCATAGTGAAGCCACTCAAGGCTGACAATATCCGTCACTCATCCGTCAACTATATAACTACTGATTTGTTGTCAGTGGAATCGTCCCTTAACTGCCTTAAATGGTATACTGAGTCACCAGTAAGAAACTTATTATACATGTATCAGAATATCTTATAATAGCACAAAGAGTGTATTACTCCATATAAAGCAGTGTCAGATATACAGAACGTGTGATGACATGTGTGATGTATCTGAAATAACCAAAGTGTGTCAAATGTACAAGCTTATATTCGCTATTAATGACGTCATAATATGAAGTAAGTACCGACAATGCCTCATGATGTCGGTTAGTGTGATGTGACGTCATAATGAGGTCGTTCATGGAGTCTGTATTTAACGTGATGTGACGTCTGTATGCTGATGTATGACGTCATGGGTCTGTATGACGTCATACAACGTGATATGACGTCTGTATACTGATGTATGACGTCATGGGTCTGTATGACGTCATACAACGTGATGTGACGTCTGTATGCTGCTGTATGACGTCATACAATGTGATTTGACGTCTGTATACTGATGTATGACGTCATGGGTCTGTATGACGTCATACAACGTGATGTGACGTCGGTATGACGTCATACAGCGTTGTACAGTGTGGCATGACGTCATGGGTGTATATAATGTCGTACAACGTCTTTAGAATGGTACATGACGTTAGAAAACTACTCCATATGAGGTTGGTGACATGTCGTTGTATAGATGATTATTTCTGCAATGCTACGGTTAGTTTAACAAGGCTGTGATTTCTGTTATAACATTATAAGGAAAAGAACAAGCAATTCCATAGTAAAGAACCACACTGCCACTAGAGTGCCACTAGGGGCAGGAGACCCATTAGCCATGTGAGGCTTTAAGGGAGGGGTCATGTTTTATAACAAGGGGGGGGGGAGGTTGTGTATCCCGTGCAAGCGGTCCAAAACAATAATTGGGCCCCTACAAGAGGAGCTCACATTTTTCATTTACCCCCCCCCCCCCTCAGGTAGGTTTCACATTTAAGCTGCCCCTTAAAAGATTTAGAGGATCCAAACATCCTCTTCCTGTTCTATTAGTTGACCACCCCCCAAATACGTCAATGTCCAATCATTATCATAGTCATATGTATAAGTCACATACATGTATACAAGCACAAAGGTTCTTGGAGAAGGTTGGTCTACATTTAGTCAAACTGTGTGATATGTATGTCCTAAGGGAGTGGTCACTTTTTAACAACACGGTGGGGGGGGGGGGGGTGGATTTTCACGCGAGTGGGTTGACATTTTTTGGGTCCCCCCTTGGGCAGGTTGAAATTGAGCATGGTCGACCCCTTTGAGCTATAGTAACGCGCTAACTTTTTTTGTTAGAAAATGACTACTCTAAGATCAGTGTAACAGAAAGAGGACTGGGGCATCTGTCTGAGTGGTGATAGTTAATCTGACTACGATGTTGTACCTATGTTGTGTAGACTATATTGTGAGAAAAGTGCTTAATATGTGGTAAACTGTTGAGTATGTGCTACATATATGTATATAGATATCTATATGTATAGCCAAAATACCTCTTGGTGTTTGCCTGTGCAAGACTTCCCACTGCCTGATTCTTCTGACGTGCACAGTGGTGAGTAATTCTACTGTTGAGTGGCCTCTGCAACACACACAGAAAAGTGAGAGTCATTGTCGCTAAAACTACCCTCACCTGAGGCACTGCCTGACTCTCAGGTGAGGTTAGTTTTAGCGACAATGACTCTCACTTTTCTGAGGGTGAAGGTGTCTGCGTCCAAAGCTCTACAGTCATAATACATGTGTATACCTCAGAAACGGCTAGGGGGCCCGAGTACTCTTTGCAATATCTTGTTTATTATTAGGTAATAAAAGATCTACAAACTGCTAGTACAGCTCTATAATGTCATGATGCCTGAATGAAGCGCCGGAAGTAACTCGCAATTCATGCATTCATGCATCATGCCAACCCTGCGTTTCTGAAGGTTCATCACAATGCATGAATGCAGCACTGGTGAGTTACTGGCCAGGGCTGCATTCCTGCATCATGGCGACAATGGCATGGAACATTAAAGCACTGTGCGGCCTTTAAAGGGTTAACCACCCCGGGCTCAGTCTCACGACTTTGTAACAATTGGATTGTCTTTGACCGGGTGACGTCTTTGACCGGGAGGCTAGAAAAGGCAATTTTTCTCCATACCTCTACTATTTGAAAAAAATATGCGGATGGTTACTGCATAATACTTTGGACAGTGCAGCTCTTCAAATTCCACATGATATAGAAAATGAAGTCTTTGACCGGGCAGAGGAAAAAAAATATAGACAAATGCCAACGCCCATTGATACCGTCTCTGTTGAATTTCACGAGTGGGGGCTGGGGCAGTATCCCATGAAGCCGCAGGCTGAGTGGGATGCGCCCCAGTCCCCACGAGTGAAATACATCAGAGCGGTATCAATGTAGTTGGCATTTGTGTTAATCTTATTTGAAGCCATTTAATGAATGAAACCAACTTTTCCTTAGGCCATTGAATACGGCCATGTTGTATTCAATGGGGGCATTGAATACGACCCTTCAGTACTATCTCGTATTTCCAAAAAATAAAACATAATGCTATATTGAGTGTAAAATGGCCCACATATAAATATAACAAACTTAAATAAATTTCCTTTCATATAGTGTGAAAATATCCTTTGACTTTTTCCACCCATTTCTTATTATATTGGTCCAATTTATGCTATAATAACGCTTCGCGGTCAAAGACGGCACCGGTCAAAGACGTCACCCTGTCAAAGACTATCCAATTGTTACAAAGTCGTGAGACTCGCAGGAGCGGATTTAGGGGGGGGGGGGGCGGACCCGGCGTGCGCCCCCCTATTTTTCTGTACATTTTAATGTGACAATTTCCAATCCCCCCATTACATTGCCTATTTCACGCCCCCCCCCTTTTCTAAAATCCTGAATCCGCCCCTGGAGAGTGAGTGCCCCTGTTCCCAGTCACGACCCAGACCCCTCAGCATCAACCAGCTCCGTATTAGGGGAGTGGCCGTTTTATAAAATCGGGGGGGGGGGGGATTAGAAGAGGGGGGAAGGGCACTAAAATTTGGACCCCCCTGGAGGGGAGGGACCATGAATATCTCACCCCTTTTTTTACTATAGCTCATGGGTCGTCAATTTCAACCCGCCTGGGGCAAAAACTAATTCGACCCATCTTGCGAGGAGGAGCCAAGATTTTTCGACACTCATGCGTAAATCCACCGACCCCTGACCTCCTTGTTATTAAAAAATGACCTCTCCCCGAAGAAGGAAAAAGGTGGAACAACCAACACTTGTGTAGTAACTGCGTAGTGCCTGCTCTCCAAGCACGGCAGCAGCAGGCCTGTAGTACTGTGTTAGTGTGAGGAATGTGGGTGGAGAGTGAAGGCGGCCTCTGGGTGGGAATGTTCACACCAGCCCCACTTCCGGTCTTCTTGTCTGCCTGTAACCCTTTAAGGACACGTGACGCAGAAAGATGACATTTGTCATCATGTGATGCACCAATGCAGCCCGGGCGAGTAACTCGCCGTTACTCGCCGGTGGGTACTCGCCACTGCTGCATCGGTGCGTCATACCGACACTCCAGCATGATGCATGAATGCAGCCCTGGCAAGTTACTCACCAGGGCTGCATGAATGCATCATGTCAAAGCGGTTTAGTTTCGCAACAAAACCTCAGAAGTAATGAATAATTCTCAGTTTTGTTTAGCTAACCCTTTAACCCTCTGAGGACTGCACGCCGCTTAAAGATGACATCTGTTGTCATGATGTTCCAATGCAGCCCCGGCGAGTAACTCGCCCGTGCTACATTCATGCATCATGCTGATCCGTTGGGAGTGTATGAACCCTAGAGGGTTAGCATGATGCATGAATGTAGGCCTGTTGAGTTAATCACAAAGGCTGCATTCATGCATCATGACGACCAAGGGCATGATGCATTAATGCAGTATGCCGCCTTTAAAGGTTTAAGTATCTCTGAGTCCCTGTCATGGTCTGTCTAAGATAATATGATTGATTTTTTGTTAAACCTACCTCTTCATATCGTGATATATTCTCAGTATTGACTTTGTAACATTCATGTATGTCAAGTATTGTCTATATAAATGCTGCAATATTTATTAATGCACCTTTATTGGCATGATGCATGAATGCATCACATTATTCAGCAGTACTATATGGCGAACCTAAGGGCTTGATACGCTCCTGAAGGGTCGACATGAAGCACGGAGGCTGAAATGGTGCATCATGCCATCCGTAAAGGGGTCATCCATAGAGTATGTCACGCAGTCATTTTCAATGTGTCTCACCCGCTAAGTCTATCATTGTTTGTCACACTCAGACCAACCACCACACCCTGCTTGCACGACATACTTTACGAATGATCCGCAGTGCTCAAACCTGGGTACCCTCATTCCCAAATCCTTCCGAGGGAAGGCTCTGGTAAAAGCCAAATGACCTTGAACTTGGGATTTTGCTGCGTCTGGGCAATACCTGCTGATAGCTTGGAACCCGTGAACAGGAACAGGAAATGGAACCAGAAAGTCTGATGGTAAAACTACCATCATACATTCTGGTTCCTGTACCCTGGTTCCAAGCTACCAGCAGGGATTGCCTAGACCCAGAAAAATCCCAAGTTCAAGGTCATTTGTCTGTTGCCAGAGCCTTCCTTTGGAAGCATTTGGGAGTAATACCTGGGTTACCATGGTGACTGGTGCGCTGTGGATTCAGAAATAGGTGAATATAAGATAACACTTAACTGTAACCAAGGTTACCACTGTATACAACTAATGCACAAACACGCATCTTTATTTTGGAGACATCAATTAGGGACGGAACCAAACATGTATCTAGATATCAGTTACCATGGCA